>JAJOOH010013492.1:0-21013 GCA_029582605.1 Solanum gracilifrons
TATATGTTTGAAATATGAATACTTACCATATTGTCCATCATCACATCTTTTTTTTTTGTATTACTTATTTTTGCACTTCAAGTTCTTGAAGAGCTAGTACCATTAAGTTTTTCATGCTCTAATAGAACAATATTGTATCAATAATTTTCATCTTTTAAATAAAAAATAATAAATGATCAAGTGAATTACCAACCCAGCATTGGTAAGGTAAGTTTTGGCCCTCCCTTGTATTTTTTCGGGATAAGGGTCTGAAAAATACCTTAACTTTGGTCGGATTTGCTGTTGCGATATTAAACTTTCATAAGGACCTATTACCTCCCTAGACTATTTAATACCAAATTTTTAACCCCCTGAACTATTTAATAGTGTATTTTAAAGGTATATATGTGCCCACGTGGACACATTACTATTTATAATTTTGCATTATTTTTTATGTCCACGTGGACAAATATATATGTTTAAAATATGGTATTAAATAGTCTATGGAGGTAATAGGTCCTCATGAAAGTTTAGTATCGCAACAGCAAATCCGACCAAAGTTGGGATATTTTTCAAACCCTTATCCCTATTTTTTCATTAGAGAATTTATGTTAATAAAAAGTTAGGTAAATATCTGGGGGATATTAACTTAAAAATTTACTGAGTTAGTAGGTACAAAATGTCATACAAATTACAAGTTAATTCAAATAAAGAAATTGGACAAAATAGATCAAGTGGAATAATAGCATAACATAAACGAATTAGGCAACGTTAACTAAAGTTGGATACTTGACGGATTAGCTACCTTAGTCAACTACTGTTATTTTTGCTTCTATTATTAATAAAGGAAAAGAATCTGATATACCTCTCAACTTTATCATTTAGAGTTGATATACCCTTCATTATAAAAGTGGCTAATATATACCCCTATTGTTATATAAATGGCTCACATATACCCTTTTCCTCTAACAGAAGTGAAAAAATTAATTTTAATTTAATTTTTTAATTATTTTATTTTAAAAAAATATATAATCCCATATGGGTATACATAATCATTCTCAAACATATATTTTTTTTGACCTTTTTTTTGTTTCAATCAGTAATTTAGATTTATTGTTTTGATGGTCAAATTTATTTATGTCTCACTAATATTCTTGTAAAATTCATTATAGATGACCCAATTTTGTTTTCTAAATACAAAATCTAAATTACAGTATAGCTGAAATAATAGTTTTAAATTATAATATAGCCACAAAAAATAGTTTTAATTTTTTCTTTAAATTAAGTAACGAAAGAAAAAAATAAAATAAGAATAAGAAACTCAAATAATGATAATCAAATAAGTCAAAAAATAATTTATGTATGAAAAAGATTAAAATATACCTTGAATTTTGCTAGAAGGATCATATATACCCTAAATGATTTTTTTTTTAAAATAAAAGTTAAATATATAAATTTAAAACTAATTTTTCACTCCCATTAAATAAAGAATATATGTGAGCTCATTTTGTAACGGTAGGGGTATATGTGAGCCGTTTGTATAGCGGTAAGGGTATATATGAGCCACTTTCATAACGAGGGGCATATCAACTCCATGTGACAAAGTTGAGGGGTATATCAAGCCCTTTTCCCTTAAAGTAATAAATGACTAAAATGACATACGCGCTAGAATATAAAGAAAGATGAATAAATAAACGAAATTGACTATATATATATATATATATATATATATTCTATATGTCTTTGGAATATGAAAAGTAAAATTGAATATTATTGCATTGTTTTGCCTACTTACCATATTGTTGTCCACCACTTCTTTGAAATCTTCAACATTCCATAATCTGCTACGTTTTCTTGGATGCTTTTGCATTTGCACTATAGATTTACCCATATTTTGCATTAAGTCATGCATTTCAATCATATTATTTTCAGAGATGGACACAAGAGATTTATTAACTAGAACACACAAATCAAATTTTGGTCCAGAATAACATCTCTCAAGAACTTGCATGACTTCTTCTTTTTCAATTCCTCGGAAGAAACATGCTATATCTAGAAATATCTCTTGTTCTTCGGGCTGCAACCCATCATAACTTATTTTGAGGTTTTCAATAATTTCTACATTAGAGTTTTTCTTTATTCGGGCCAAAGCACTTTCCCACTCAGTTATATGCATCCGGTGTAATGAAGAACCCCATATTTTCAGGGCTAAAGGATGGCGTTTAGCAAGACTTACTATCTCCAGTGTTAGATCCCTAAAACACTCATTTGGAACTTCTTCTTTGAAAGCATATTGATTAAATAGTTTAATAGCATCACAGTCAAGTAGTGTTTCCACTTCATATACTACGTCATTTTCCCTTATCAAATGCTTGTCTCTAGTGGTTGCAATAATCCTACTACCCTTGCCAAACCAACTGAGATCCATTGCTAGGTAATCCAATTGGTCTATGTGATCTATGTCATCAAGCACAACTAAAACCTTCTTAAGCTGAAGTCTCTTAGACAACATGCTCCTCCCCGCCTCCTTATCTGCCACACAATTATCTTTTTCCCCTAATAGTTTAGAGAGAAGGATATTTTGCAGAAAGTGCATTCCATTTTTGTTTTCTTTGATATTATCAAGTAAACAAACATCTTTAAATTTGGAAGAGAGTTTATAAAAAATAGTCTTTGCTATTGTCGTTTTACCAACGCCCCCCATTCCCCAGATCCACACAATCCGAACATCATTGATTTCCATCTGTAGTAGGGATTCTACTTTCTTTAATTGAGTATCTATACCCACAACTTCTTGCAAATAAGATACTGAAGTATTGCATTTAGACGAAATTTGATCAACAATATGCTTAATACAGTCTGCATCTGACTCAAACCTGCAAAAAAAGAAGAAGAAAAATAATGCTAATATAATTATTTAAGATTCTGTTTTGAGTACAAATTCTTTGTTCTATAGTAGAATATAACTATGTGTAGCTAGTCTTCATAAATTATTCCATCAATTTCAGTTTATGTGTTTTTAACTGACCTGTTAGGGAATACATATCCTTTTAGATTTGCGGCAGCAGTTAGGGCAGTTCTCCATCGTTGCACCTTTTTCATTCCCTCAACATCATCCTTATACCTCGATTCATGTTTGGCAAATGCTTCTTCAAAGCTCTTACTTTGGTATCGAACATGTGATGCATCCACATTACAGAAGACCGGTATAACTGTGATGTGTCCATTTTCTTTCTCCTTGCATTCCATAATCTTCACTAGTTCATTCAAGCACCACTTTGACGTAGCATAATTCTTTGAGAAAATGATTACGGCAACTTGAGACTCTTCTATAGCTTTCACGAGTTCTTCTGAGATGAAATTGCCCTCCTCTAGCCTTTTAGCATCTAGAAAGGTGGATATTCCTCTATTGTCCAAACCTTGGTACAAGTGACTCGTAAAATTATTCCGAGTATCTTCGCCTCTGAAACTTAGAAAGACATCGTACTTCCATGGAGGACAGTACTGTGAATTACTCGCAGAAGAAGAAGATGCCATAGATTCAATTAATTGTCTAAAAGAAAAACTGAAGTGTATGGATCGGATGAAATCAATTGATGAACAAAATAAGTTATATAGAGGAAAGAAGAAATAAACATTCGAGTCAACTAATAATATTAATAGGAAAGTTTGTTTATGTCTCGCATTAATTATTCTGACAAGTTTTAGCCATACATTTTTTTTTACTAATTTGAATTTCTATTGCTTCTCGATAGATCATTTATGGTTATGGACCCACTATTCATCTGCACAAAGAAAAATTGGACCATATTACTATTACAACCAAACTATACAATCCCATTAGCTTAGAGTCTAATTACGCATTTTTATTTTAGTTTTTGAATTTATCTTTCGTACCATATTTTTACTTCGCCAGATACAATCATCTGGGCACTCAGATACATATATCTCAAGTATATGTGAGTCAAATTTGGTGTAATTTATTCCAAATACACTGTATATTCAAGTGTGACACATATGTATCTTAGATACACTGACTCTCTTTCTCACCCTCTCTATGTGGAGGCACGCCTTAATTCCCTGCATTTATATTTGATTATGAATTGGGTTGACGAATTCCAACAGAAATTGAGAAAAGGTCCCCCAACTCCAGCTTCAGTAATAAATGGAGTTAAATACATTTGGGGTGTGTTTAATTAGTAGAGTAAATATGAATATTCAAGTAAATTTCGACAGAAGTGCATACTCTTTAATATTTCTTCTTTTCCTTTTATTTGTCACCATTTTCTTTTAAAAGTCAAACAATATGAATTTTGATTAACATTTTAAAATGTATTTTTTCATCATATTATGAAAAAAGTTAAAATTTAGATTACATTTTGTATAGTTTTTGAATATCTAAATTTTTATTTCAAAACATCTAATTAATATTATCTAATTTAGCTTTGAAAATTAATCAAATTAATTCTCAAAAAGCACAGCATAACAACTAGAAAGGAACGGAGGGAGTAGTAAGGAGTGATAAGTGTTGGTAGTTATTTAGTTTTTTCTCATTCTTAGAAGAATATCATCACTGATTTCTCTCTATCAAATATAGTAAATTGATTGTATTATATCTTTAAAGATAGTAGGATATTTGATTGATTATTACTGATTTAGATGCCTTTTATATCTTTATTACTTTCTTGGTCATCAAGACTATTATGTATATATGTATGCATAACTTTTATCAATAAGATACACAAGTTTTGTGCAAAGTTGAACCATATTACTATTATGAGCAAACAACACAAATCACACTAGTTTATGGCTAATTATGTGTTTTTATTTTAAATTTGAAAGTGCCTTTTTACCATATTTACTTCGCCAGATAAGATACATTAACTCTCTTTCTTACCCTCTCTCTATGTGTCTGTCTTTTAGAATGTATCTGGTGTGTGTATATATAGATATAGTATCAAAAGATACATGTTGACTCTCTCACTCACCTCTCTCCCTATGTATAAGTTAGTATTTATGGTAAAATGTTTGTGTAAATAGATAGTTTTCTTACTATTGTTGATGGATTGGTATCTTCCATCACAATGAATGGAATAAGTCAAGTTGTGTTGTCGGTAACAAAGAAATTACCCTTCTTTTTTCTTGGCACCTTTCATCCACTTGTACCCCTTCTTTTTTCTTAGCACCTTTCATCCACTTGTATAGTGGTCCGTTGTGTGCATATTATTATACTGGAGTTTTTAAAGCCTAGTCTTCATACTTTGTGGGTCACAAAGAAATTGCTTGGAAATAATCTTACAATTTCAAATAAACAAGGTCCACAATTTGTTAGGTAAAGTTTCATATTACATTGGAGTTTTGAAGTCTAGTCTTCATACTTTGTCGATCGGTCACAAAGAAATTACTCAGACATAACCTTACATTACAATTTCAAATAAACAAGGCCCACAATTTGTTAGGTAAAAGTTTCATTTTATACCATTTTAATTAGATTATCTTTATAAACTCGGTCTATTTCGATTGAGAAATAATATTTTGTTCCAAATGTGAGTTTTAATGGATATCAATAAAGTCGGTATGATATTTCAGGTCCAAATACCAATAACCATTAGGTGATTTAGTTCGTTTTGTAAAAATCTTGATTAAAAAGATTTACTCAAGTAGAAATATTAATAAAATAATCGAGATGATAACACTACTATCATATAATTTGAAAAAGAAAAGAAAAAAGATATAAAAAACTTTACCGTACAAAGACTTGGGAAAATCGAGATTATAACACCATGTAATTCCTTATTTCTATATACTATAAAATTACTATTGGCATATTTCAAATAACAGTGAAGTAGCTTTTGCATTTTTCAAAGATCACTTAGTTTTCGAGCCTAACGCCAGTGTATTATGTCATACTTACTCCTTCAGATATCAAGTCAGATATATGTTAATAAGAAATGTATATCTAAAATAAGAAACAAATAATATGTACACTCCTATTACTACTACGTCGTTTTTTTCGTTGTTCGAAACTCAATGTTCTGAATTACTTAATAATCCGCTTTCTGGAATAACTCTGATTCATAAGTTGAAAAATATCTCCGTTGAATTAAATTATTGCGAGTTAATTCTACTCGGTATCCTTCACCTGCATAGGGGCATGACTTAATTCAGATTCGAATCAAAATTAAAACTGTAATTAACTAATAATTCTTTTCATTTATGGTTATGGACTCACTCTAAGAAAATTGTTACTAATAATTGTTTTGATTCCTTAACTACTTTCTCTATCCCAATTTATATGTCATTCCTTTTAGTCATTATTCTTCTATTTTTAGTTACAATTTAACTTTAAAATGCTCATTTTACTTTTAATGAAATGATTTATAGCTACACAAACATCTATCATCAGCTTATAACTCTGCTACAATTCGTATTCTGTTATTATCCGATGTAATAATTAAGATAGTATATTATATTGTTAAAGTTAAGCATGATGTATACCTCTCATATGATGCAACTACAAGATATGATGCAATTAGTCGGAAGGTGTCATAGAATACTTCAGCACACTCTCAATGATTAACCATTTTCAGTGATTCCTATTCACAAACTGTGTAAATTTGACAGTAGACATGCATCAATGGAGACTACATTTGAATTCTTCCATTGTTTATGTTATTGAAATCTTGTCATGGTTGGTACACCAAAGAAAAACTGGACCATATTACTATTACGAACAAACAATACAAATCTCGCTAGTTTAGAGTCAGTCTAATTACGTATTTTTATTTTAGTTTTTGAAATCATCTTTCGTACCATATTTACTTCGCCAGATACAAGGCACTCAGATACATGTATCTCAAATATATGCGGGTCAAATTTGGTATAATTTGTTCCAAATACATTGTATATTCAAGTGTGACTCGTATGTATCTAAGATACACTGACTCTCTTTCTCTCCCTCTCTCTATGTATCTGTATTTCATAATGCATCTAGTATTAAAAAAAATATGTGTATCTAGTATCAAAAGATATATGTTGACTTTCTTGCTCGCCTCTCTCCTCTCTCGCTCGTCTCTCTCCCTCTTTCGCTGACCTCTCTCAATCTGTTACTAGTATCTATGGTAGAAATGTTTGTGTAATTAAATAGTTTTCTCCTACTAGTTTTGATGGATTTTTACCTTTCATCACAATGAACGGATGAAGTCAAGTCGCGTTGTCGATGACAAAGAAATTGCCCTTGTTTTTTCTTTGCACTAGTATGTGCTTGCACTTCAATTTTTAGTGGTCCATTGTGTGGATATACATTAGAGTTTCCAAGAAGTTTCCTACATTTATTGCTTTTGACTGGTTGTTTATATTCAATGCAATGAAGTCTAGTCTTCATGTTTTGTCAGTAAAAAATTTGGAAGACGGGGTCTACTCCAATTGAATTATTGCTATGGGTTCCACAGCAATGTGAACACAGTGGACATCTCAAAATATAAGTGCATGAAGCTACAAAGAAAGGCTATATCTTGAAAAATATCTCCGTTCAATCAAATTATTGTGAGTTAGTTCTACTTAGTATTATGTATCCGCATAGATGCCTAACTTAATTCAGATTCATGTCGAGAGGTTTCACATCGAGGGTAAAACACTTTCTAACAAGGACTAGTCAATAATCAAGGCACAAATCCAAAATATTTAATTAAGAATGAAGGAATAATTATGACTACCAGAATCATTGTTATTATTCGATCTCCCATTTAATAATTGTAATTAACTAATAATTCTTTTTATTTATGGTTTTAGACTCACTGTAAGAAAAATTGGACCATATCCCTGTTTTTGATTGGTTATTATTTAGAAAAAAAAATTGTAATTGACTAATTCCCCCGTTTCAATTTATATGATTCACTTTCCCTTTTAACCAATCCCAGAAAGAATGACAGAAAAACAAGCGACATACACTCCTATCAATAGTTGCTCAACCACTTGAGCTACATTGGTTCCAAGAGAGGTGTCACATCACTTCTATTAAAACAAGAGTTATATAAATATCTGCCAAGAATCTAGTTGTTTTGTAACAAACAGAGAAATTTGTCACCTCTAGATGGAAATAGAAGATACTCATTTTGTTTCAATTTGATTGTTTTATTTTTTATTTTTCAGCACGCTTAAAAAAGAACGTATCTTTCCTTTTATTTAAGGGAAAATAACGAGAGGAACTTGAGAGTATTTGAAAGCTTTCAAGAGTTCTTCTAGGATTGTATTGCCATGCTTTAACCTTTTATCAATTTAAAAGGTGATTATTCTCCTCCTTGTCAAAAGTTCTTACGAGTATAGCTAGTAATTGTTTTACGAGTATCTTCACCTCCCAGTAGGCAACTAGTACATTTACATTGAATATTAGTCGTCCATAGTAAGTCGTAGGAAATTTCTTCACGCCTTCCACACATTTATATTTGATTGTGACACATGGATTAAAGGGCTGACAATTGTGCATGAAGTTGACGAATTCCAACAAAAATTGGGAAAAGGTCACCCAACTCTTAAAAGCACGGTGTGACAACTAAAAAGAAATGAAGGCGTGGGATATCATGCGCCTTACAAGGTGTGGCTTCACACGTGCCTTCCTTTTAAGTTACATTGTTAACCGTGTTAAAAACTTTGGGGTAAGGGGATCATGTGCCTTTACCCCTTTGCTCTTTAATTTTTTTTGTTGTCCTTTTGGAATTTTGGCAAAAAAAAAAAACTTGCCCTTTATGCTTTGGACTACAAAATGGACAGCTAAAAGTACAAGCGGATGAAGCTTCAAAGAAAAAGAGTATCCCAAATGAGAAGAAACAAATTTTTAGGAGAAGTTAAATGGAATTATTGTAATGGGTGGAGCCACTCTAGGTGAAGGGTGGTTTGGTGCTCACACATCGCTAGAAAATTATGTGGTATATCAAGATTGAATATTACTCTGTTATTACAAATGTATATTTAATTTTTTACACCCTTAACATAACTAAAAAAAATATTTGCACGCCTTTCACTAAACTCCTAACTCCGCTACGGAATTTATTGCTCCACAAGTACAAACACCAACCTCCCTTTATCCTCTCTGCCAAAAATTGATTGAAATTTGTCTTTAATTTTACAGAAAGCAAAGACGACTTTGACCTTAAAAACTCTACTGGAATAGAAGATGTAATTATTGTTATTTTTTCAAAAAAGCTTTTTGTGTCTAGTGTAATTTTTTACCATACATTCTAAAAAACCACCGAAGGATGTGGTGGAGCGGATAAGGCTGCTCCTCATTTAATCAGAGGTTTTGGGTTTGAGACCTCGATAAAAAAAATCCTTGGTAAGGAATGCTTTCCTCCAAATGGGGCCTTACGTGGCGCGAATTCAGAATAGTTGAACTTCAATGCGGATATCGGACACCAGATAAAAATAACAAAAAAAAAAAAAAATACATTCTAAGAAATTTCAGCTCCACAAATCCAATGGGGTTTTAACCATACATTCATTACTGATTTAATTTGAATCTATCACAATTGAATATATATGAGTACGTTTCACCATCTCTTAAATTTCTATGACTTGAAATTTGGTAAGAAAATATTAATTAGTAAGACACTATGTAATAATTTTAAATTATAAAGTGAATTAGTATTTATGGTAGAAACTATGAACTAATAAAGTAAATTAGACTTGACTTCGCATTGAATTGATGAAGTCAAGTCATGTTGTCGGTGACATAAAAATTGCCCTTGTTTTTTCGTTGCACCTTTATTTGCTTGTACTTTTAGTGGTTCATTGTGTGCATATTGCATTAAAGTTTTCAAGAAATTTCCTACTTACTTCTACCAATGTACATATTTATTAAAATAAGTTTTTTGTCCGGTTATTTATCTTCAATACAATGAACTCTGCTTTTCATGTTTGGCCACTCACAAAGAAATTGCTAGGACATCACCTTACATTTTCAAATAAACAAGGCCCACAATTTGTTAGGTAAAGTTTCATTTTAGTTCTTTCTATTTAGATTATTTTTATTCATTTAATTTATTTTCGACTAAGAAATGTTTTGATTCTAAGGTGAGTTTTAATGGATATCAATAAAATTGGTATGATTTCAATTTAAAATTTTATCTGAGGCAATATCTTATTAGGATTGGTAAGGTACGTATGCCTAGCCACTCTTACTAGTAACTTATTCTTATTGATATCTTTTTATTTTTAATAAAAGACTGCTAGATACTTTGTCTAGTGATAAATTTACTATAAAAAAGAGGTGATTTAGTTCCTTTTACCAGCAAGATGAATAATTAATAAATAGGAGAAAATTCAATATCATAATTCAATGTTTCTGATAGCAAAAGATATGTATGTTCATCTCTTTTGACAACTCTGATTCTATTTCACACAACTCCAGCTCCAACTCCCACTCCAGTGGAATACGTTTGATTCCTGGAACTAGTTTCCTAGCTCCGTTAGTTGGTGTAAGAGAGATGTCGTGTCACCTTTACTAATATAAAGAGAACGGATTATTACATACACAAGTTCTTTCGCGAATCTCTTTCTCAGGCAGAGGAAATATGTGCCCTTCTTCATATGCAGTGTTTCGTAAAACTCCCAGTTTGCACTGCATACAGTAAAACATAGACGTTACTTGTTGCTTTCATAAAGATTGAAGTCAACAAGAACAAGCTAGACAACAGACAGCTCCTTAAATTTCAGTAGTTAAATGTAATTAAATACTGAGAGTTGTGCACTCCTTACTGTATCGTTGCAACTCGATGAGTCCCTTCTCTGTTGACAACATCCATGACTCAATCAATATTCAATACTTCATATACATAATTTTTTGTCAAATAAAATATAATATTAACTTGTGAGATAGCCAATCTCGTGACATAAGAGAACGATGATTTGTGTGACCTAATCTAATGTTACATTAGCTACTTTAAAATCTCCAGGCATACTCCATACAGACATTTTCCCTCTCTCACTTCCTCCCTTGAAGTTCGGATCGAATGAGGAGTTGATTAAGAACAGCTCTACATACTATGACTAATCTTGTTGCTTCAGATTCACGAAGTAATAACTAACGTACCAATTTTCAGGCAAATTGACTGATACAATTCTACCAATTCCCGGATGGTGGAACCAACTTGGGATAGTCCTCTTTGTGGTAAACACTCTTAGTGACTGAAGCAGAAATATCATGTGGCAATGATGAGATATTCTGAAACAACAAATTACTAGTTGTTCTGTTACAAACAGAGGAAACGTGTGTCCTTCATAAGCGGAGTTACCAGCATTGTTGTTCTCAAAATACCATGGCCCCAGTTTGCACTGCAAAAGTAATCAAAAACCAAAAAGAGTGAAACTTGTTAAAACCACTTATAATAAGTAATCGAGATATCGATGCTACTTATTACTTTTATAAAGATTGAAATCAACAAGCTAGACATCAGACAGTAATATAAAAAAAATAGTGTATTCCTAATCCACAATGATTTCACAACATCTTATATTTCACATTTTCCTTCAAAAGAAGTATAAGAGAACTGAAAGAGATCATGAGGGAGACAAACCTCAATTTCACTCCAGCTTCCCTCAGTGTATCACTCCATGCCGTTGTTGGGTTTAGCAAGGTGTGAATGAGAAATAAAAAGAGAAAATGGAAAGTGGAAGAACCAATGAAAGTGGGGAACCAATTTTGGAGGGAAAATGAAAAGTCATTGCAAAGTGCAAATGAAAAGTCATTTTTACCATATTGGTAGAAGAAAGGAAATTGTTGTCCTTATATTAGGAAACACTTCCTTTAGTTCTTAAAGGGTTAAGAAGAAGGTGCCCCCTCACCTCGTCGCTCGCTCTGCCTCAGCCTCGGCTTCGGATTTGGATTTGGATTTGGCAAATGATGTGATTGATTGATAATATTTTTTGGACAAAATTTATTTAATCAATCTTGTTGATTCATTTAAATTAATGCACCCATAGTCATTTATGATTTGTTTGAAAGGATTTATTCCTTCCGAAAAGTCGTTACTTTTCCCCCAAAAGACACAACGTTCTGGAAAAAATGGGTCTGAACAGATTTGTTTGAATAGACATGTTCCTTAGTGCTACTGGCAATAAATAAGAGGTCATTTTCGTTTTTCAAACACTGAAATTTTTTTTCCTCTCTGCATACATTTTCTTACATAAACAAAATTGTCGATCGACTGAGTCTGTGTGTGCTCTTGTTGTTGTTCTTGCGTTCGCTGAAGTTATTGAAGTTTGAGGTACCGCTACTTCTCTAACAAGTTAATCCGTTTTATCTTGGGAGGAATTAATCTGCAACCTTGGGTACAGTGAGGGGATTAAATTTCTTAAGGAAACACAGTGGTTTCTGTGGACTCGGATTAAAAACATTCTGTCTATTTCATCTTTTTTCTGTTTCTGTATTTTTGACTAACCTGAATACAGGATATAACAGCCGCCTCTTTGAGAGAGCATCAAAATGAAGTAGTAGTAAGTTTTAAAGCCATGGATCAGTTGCTACCTTTGGGAAATACACTTTGCCTTTTCTCTGTGAAATTACAACACCTACAAATGATAACACGGTAAAATCTTGATATCGGTTGAATATACATCTGCAGAAAGACGTGATCAATTACTCCAACCATTCAATTAAGTTCCCAATTGATCCGTTCTACTACACATTTGTATATTCATATCATCTTGGAACTTAGAAATTTAATTCTCTCACATAATCTCCATAGAATGAATATTAATTCAAGAATTTAAGGAGTGTTAAAATAGCTCGGGGCTTCTCAAACACACATTTCCAGAGGGTTGCTTTACTTGAGGATCAATAAAGATGCAATTAGATCTCTTATTTACTTACCATTTTATATTCAACATGCAAAGTTTAAAAAATTTAAACTTGTTCACATCCTTTAACTCACCATGGTTAATGATGGCTCAGCACAAACGGAGACAAGATGGAGGATTAATTTGGTGAGCTCCTGCCAATAGGAGAAAGAAGAACGAAAATAAAAATTTATTGGCTATGAAAGAAGGCTCTGTAGCTAACAGAAGGAGAGAATTACATAATAAGAGAGAGAGAGAACACAATATCACTACCAAAATCAAGAGTTAGGGCTTGTAGGAAAGAGCTGCAAAGTTTCTGGATTAACTGGCGCATCAACATTAGAACCTGACCTTTGTTTCTTAGAAGACGAGCAACTGACTTCATTATGGTGTTCATTATCATCATATCTGATTCTCCTTGTCCCAATGGAGTGATCTTTATACAACAAACGAAGTCCATAATCCATTATTTCTCCAGAAAAAGTTAAACCAATAATTCCATAGTCATTTGGTGTTTTTCCATTTGCCTGAGATGTATCCCATAAACTAGCAAGAGGTACAAAGAAAAAATGAATAGTAGATTCTGTATCAGAGATTAAGCCATCACTTAAGGATAAATATATCGGCGCAACCAGTTCCTTTCATCTGTTCCTCTATTTGTCAATTATCAAAATCTTTCTCAATCTAACAGTACTTCCATCGAGGACAGTACTGTGAATTACTGCTGATTACTGATATGTAACCTTTGTTTTTTAGGAGAGGAGCAACTGGCCTCTTCTTCATATCTGCTCTTCCTTATCCCAATGCAAAGCTCAGATTCATTTTTATACAACAAACGAACTCCAAATTTCATCTTTTCTCCAAAATCATCATCTGTTTCTCCAAAATCATTCTCATGACCAATAAAATCTAACTTAATGCACCCATAGTCATTTGGTGTTTTTTCATTTGCATTAGATGCATCCCATAAGCCACCAAGAGGTACCAAAAAAAAATTAATATCCCAGTCATCATAATATTCTGAATTGTTGGATAATGCAAATTCCTGGGTCATTGACGACATCCCATCATCACATAAGGGAATCAAATGAGCTGTGATGCAATCAATAAATCTGCCAGAGTAACATACAGCAAATCCCAAGAACTTATCTGATACACACCAATTCTCAGGCAAATTGACTGATACACTTGTGCCCATTCCCTGATAGTCGAACCAACTTGGGATATCATCAGCCAAACTCCCAAACACTGTTAGTGACAAGGAATCTGAAGAACAGATGTCATGTTGCAATGATGACATATTCTGAAACAATGAATTACAGATCCAAGCATTGCTCCAAACTGCATCTATTATGTTTAAGTGCTGTGGAAATTCCGGCAGCTGTGTAAGCCTCTTGCAACCTGATAAGTCCAAGAATTCAAGAGCACAAAGCTGGGCTATGCTACGAGGCAAATGCTCAAAAGTACTTCCCCTGAGACACAACTTTTTCAAAGAGGATAAGGATCCAATGTCTTCCGGAAGTCCTCCATCTATTATATTGCAGTAACTGAGATCCAGATATTTCAATGAGAGTAACCCTTCATTCACCTGAGGGAACACAAAGTTCACTATATCTTCTGATTTATCTTTTTCAAAAGTCAATGATTTAAGCATGTTCAACCGGACGATGGAAGACGGAGGACGTGAGATTAGAGTATAGCTGGCATTAAGCTTCTTCAAGTTTTCTAAATCACCGATCTCTTCTGGCAAGCTTTCAAGTTTTGAGCAATTCGACATAGATAGCTTCACCAAACCTTTCGACTTACAAATGCAGCTTGGAAGAGATGCAAGGTTTTTCATGCCATTCAAGTGTAGCTCTGTAAGATGAGGTTGTGATCAAAGAAAGATAATGGCAGTTCCCTTATCCGAGTGTATGACATCTTAATCTTTATGGCAGTTCCCTACTTCATTATTCCGAGGATTTCTGGAAATTTCTCTAAACTATAGCAGTTGTATAGATCCAGATATTGAAGAGATTCCACATTAACATATGGAAACCTCTCAAGGCTTTCACACTGAAACAAATTTACCTGTATGAGTTTTTTGCAATACTTGAGGGAAGGATGAACTTTTTCAAGACTCCTACAATACTCTAGATTCAAATACTCCAAATTTGGCATCCCCTTGAAATCTGGTGTTCTCTTCAGGCTTTTAGAGCCACTTAGATCTATCCTTTGTAGAGACAGAAAATGCTGCAGCTATTCAAAACACAGGAAGAATGATGAAAAGTAGTAAACGACATGTTTATATTATAACTCAAAGTGTGAAATGAGAAATTGTTTGATTTTACTTTATATGGAAATTACATGCTCAGAAACTAGACTAAATTTCCGCTATACTTGATTATCTGGATGTTGATGTAGAAAAGTTGCGCCAACATATTTCTTTTTTCTTCTTTAATTAGATGCAGAGGTTGGAAATGCAATATTATTCACAGAGGTCAAAAACCTCTGCTATATATTATCTATAGTAATTATAATATGAGAACGTATAACCCAAAATAATGTAAAATACATTAGTTTGAGTTTATGGAATTAATAACTTATAATTTCATTTAAAGACAAGAATCATATACAATTAATAATAGAAAGTATACCTCTGTTTCATTCCATAAATAATGCAATGAACTCTGTTGGAGATCAAGATGAACAAAACTTCTGGGATTAAAATTTTCTGGCAATACCTTCCACGGATATTCATGCCACACAAACCAACACAAGTTGTTGGAAAGATACTCAATAGAGCCATCTTCTGAATCTCTTTGGGAAGTCCGTGGATAACAAGACCATATGCATAATATCCTAAGCCATTGCATATTTTTTATTGCCTCTTTGCTAAAGCTTAGTTTTTTAAAACAAGTAAACCAGATTGCTTCCACTGCCATGGTCCTCTATAAAATGATCATGAATCAACAAATCATAACTCCACTGCCAGATTTTCATGTTTTATATTATTTATTATTGCACTTGAAGAGCGAGCACCATCAAATAAAATTTGAGGTACAAATATTAGTCCGTGGATAACAACACCATCAAATTTTATTTTTTCATTTCTGAATTTTTACTAATAAAAAATTACTTGGGGTAAATAAATGGGTGATATTAGCTTTTAAAAAATTATTGGTTAAATTAGTATGAACAAATTAAATATTGTATAAATTTCAAGTTAATCCAAAGAATGATATAAGATTAAATATATTAACATGAGATAAACAAACTAGGTAGTGTGGATTTGAAACAACTAAAATGACTTGTGCGTCAATATATGAAGCTAGAGGAACAGAGTATATATATATGTTTGAAATATGAATACTATTGCATTGTTTAGCTTACTTACCATATTGTTCATCATCACATCTTCGAAATCTTCGACATTCCATATTCTGCTAGGTTTTCTGGAATCTTTTTGCATTTTCACTATGTATTTGCCCATATCTTCAATCAAGTCATGCATTTCAATCACACCATATTCAGAGATGAACACAAGGGATTTGTCAATTAGGACATCCAATATGTATTCAGCTCCAGAATCATAGCTCTCAACAATTTGCATGACTTCTTTTCTTTTATCTCCTCGAAAGAAACATGCGATATCTAGAAATATCTTTTTTCCTTCGGGCTCCAATCCATCATAACTTATTTTGAGTTTTTCAAAAAATTCTGAATTAGAGTTTTTCTTTATTTTGTCTACAATTTTTTTCCACTTATCTACGTCTTTCGTATGCAGCAAAGAACCCCACACCTTGAGGGCTAAAGGAAGGCCATTAGCATGATTTAGTACCTCCAACGAGAACATCTTAAAACACTCATCTAGAACTTCTTTTTTGAAAGCATGTTGATTAAACAATTGCATAGCATCATGATCAGGTAGTGTCTGCACTTCATATATTGCAGCATCCTTCTCTATCAATTGTCTATTTCTAGTTGTTACGACAACTCTACTGTAACGTCGTGCAATTTGAAATAACTATGAAGAAGTTTATAATTGGAATTAGTCTTTTTTTGAAGAAGAAGAAGAAGTCAAAATCTGGAAATTTAGTTTAAGTATGGGGAAAAAATGAGTTTTTTTTTCAACTTCAAACAGTCATAACTCATAGCTCAGAATGATTTAGGCGAATTTCCAGTTATGTCTGGAATATTTTGGAATGATCTTTCCAACGCCGCCGAGTTTTCTCGATTCCAAGTTTGTATGAGTGAGTTATGCCCTTTGGAAGTTGGGCTGTTGGCACAGCCGCACAGGGCAGTTTAGTCCGAATTTGTAAGGGCATTTTGGTCTTTTCCCTAATCAATTCTTTTGGTTATATTAAAGTGTTGGACTGATTTTTAGATCAGTTTGTCCCATTTTAAAAGAGTGAGAGTGAGGGTTTTGAGTGAAGAAGAGAAGAAGAAGAGAAGAAGAGGAGAAGAAGAGGAGAAAGAGGAGATCAAGCAAGTTTCCGTCGTGGATATCGTTGGGGGTGATTCCTACTAGGTATGTGAGATCATAGTGTTGGGTTGATCCTTTCCCCCACACGCCAAACTCGTTTTATTTTCAAGAAAAGATTGGTTGTGTTGTTGTTGAAGTTGTTGGTTGTGTTGTTGATGTTGTTGATTGTGTTGTTGAAGTTTCTTGTTGATTTAGTACATGTTTCCGGTTGTGATTTAGAGTTGAATCTATTGTATATTAAGGGTCTTTATGATTCTAAGTGTTTGCTGCTGGAACCTTTGAAGTTAAGGGGTTTAGAGTTGGAAAAACAAGGGGAAAAAGTCGGATTTTTGGGGGAAAAGGGATGGGGTGTCGCGCTAGCCAGCGTGCCCCAAAAAGGGACGCTGAACTTTCCCCTTGGGGTGGCGCGCCTGGCAGAACGCCCAGAAGGCCCCTCTGAAGTTTGAGGGTTGGCGCCCCGCGCCTCTCAGAGCGCCAAGGACGCCAATCCTTCCCTTTCATTCCCCACTTTTTCATACATGTTCCTTGGTAATGTACCTATGTTTTATAATTATTTCCAATACTCTAAGGTACATCTAAACATCCCGAACCCATCCATAACATGTGATCAAACACCTTGAATTCATAATCCAATTCAAGGAGAGTTAGTTTCCAAGTCAAGTGAAGTTAGAAGTCAAGTGAAGTTAAGAGTCAAGCTTAGAAGTTAAGCAAGTCAAGCAAATTTTTAAAGTTGTTCAAGAGTCTTTAGTGAACGTTTTAACTTCATTTTTAAGACTCAAGGTTCAAGTCAAGTAAAAGGGTATAGAGTTTCAAGTCAAGTAAAAGGGTATAGAGTTTCAAGCCAAGTGAAGAGTCTCAAATTTCAAGTTAAGTCAAGAGCATAAAGTCGAGTCCATTTCTCCAAAGTTATTAGGGAACTATGTATTTCCCAAAGAAGTTTCTAAATGTTTTTACATTTAAGTAAGAAAGGAACTATGATTCCAAAAGAGCCTTTGGGCTAGTTTTCAAGAAAAAGGGAACATCGATTCCAAGTGAGCCTTTTGGCTAGATTTTGAGCAATTATCTCAAACTAAAGAAAGATGTGTTTTAAAACACTTATGAGCTAAAGTATATTTTTGGGAGTAGTCTTGAGCACCGAGTTGGGGACACGAGTTCATATTAACTCCACTCTCCATAAGAACCATGCGGCCAACATGGGATTTAACGGGTCATACTTTTTAGATGATCCAGTAAGTTAAGATAGTGGATCCACTTAGTAAAGTTAGCTTCCTATATCACGGCCAGGTATAGGATGGTCCTTGGGCAACGTGAGGTAAAATGTTGTACCACCACTAGGGCTCATAGTGGTGGTTGTCGGTTAAAGAATCTCCCACTAAGGTTATATTACTTTTATATAAGTAAAGTTGAGTTTGTTATTGCCTTAATCATTAACGAACTAAGTTGTTTACAATGATTTAAAAGCTTTATATATTGCATGTGTCTTATTGCCTTATATATATTGAGTTCAGTTATTCATGAGTCGTACAGAGCCAAGGAAAGAGTTCATTTGTATTCCTTTCAAGCTTAAGTTGTGGTTTAGCTTTCCAGCTCGTACATTCCATGTACTGATGCCAGTTGGCCTGCATCATTTTATGATGCAGACACAGGTACCCAGGATCAGCATCCAGCACGCCGTTGATCCAGCTGAGCACTCCAGAGTCAGTGGTGAGCCTCTTTGCATTCCGGAGGACTCGGTTATTTTGTTCTCTTAGTTTTGTTTTATTAGGGTGTTGTGGGGTCTGTCCCAACATCCATCTCAGTATTTTAGAGGCTTCATAGACAGTCAGTCAGTTAGTTTTGAGTCTCTCATATATGTATATATGTAAATATTCTATTTTGAGACTCGAGTTGCCCTTTTGGGACAGATTTTATCAGTTAAGTTGTTTTATGTCTTTGCATGGCATTGAGTTATTCTGTTGAGTTAGGTTTCAGCTGAGTTAAGAAAGTCAGGCCAAGGGTTCGCTTGGGGCCAGCAATGGTCTCCGGGTGCCGATCCCGCCCAGGGAGTAGGCTCGGGGCGTGACATCTGCTGCCATTTCCAAACCAACCAACATCACCTGCTAAATACTCCAAATGATCACCAAGATCTATGTCATCAAGCACAATTAACACCTTCATAGAACAAAGTCTGCTCTATATCATGCACTTCCCGGAATACTCATCATTGACGTAATTATCTTTTTTTCTTAACAGTTCAGAGAGAAGGGTATTTTGTAAAGAATGCAGTTGATTCTTTTTTGCATTTTCTTTAACATTCCCAAGAAAACAAGCAGCTTTAAATTGATGAGATAGAGTATCAAAGATGGCTTTTGCTATTGTTGTTTTACCGATTCCGCCTATTCCCCATATTCCTACAATCCGAACATCATAGATTTCTATTTGAAGTAGGGATTTTAGTTCCTCTAAATGAGCATTTATTCCCACAACATCTTGCAAACAAGATAAAGAACGAGCACTCTTGCAAAATTTGGAAGAGATGTAGTCGACAATCTGTTGAATTTTCTCTGATTCAATCCTACATAAATAAGAGATGGATTGTAGACAATGTGAGGAAGTCAAGTATTAGTAAATATTTCATATTTTTAATGTTCAAGAGTGTATTAAATAGGAAGCATTATAGCTCAGGGTAATAGAAACATATTATGTGTTTTGAACTCACCCATCAGAAATATCATATCATTTTAGATTTGCGGCAGCTGTTAGAGCAGGTCTCCATCCTTGCACCTTCTGCATCCCCTCAATATCATCCTTATACCTCGATTAATGTTTGGCAAATGCTTCTACAAAACTCTCACTTTGGTATCGAACATGTGATGGATCCACATCATAGAAGATCGGTATGACTTTTGTCCATTTTCTTCCTCCTTGCATTCCATGATCTTCACTAGTTCATTCAAGCACCAACTTGATGTAGCATAATTCCTTGAGAAAACAATGAGTGCAACTTGAGACTCTTCGATAGCTTTCAAGAGTTCTTCTGAGATGGAATCGCCATCCTCTAGCCTTTTATCATCTAGAAAGGTGAATATTCCCCCACTTTTCAAACCTTCGTACAAGTGACTCGTAAATGTTCTCCGGGTATCGGCACCTCTAAAACTTAGAAAGACATCGTACTTCCATAGAGAACAATTTTGTGAATCACTCGCAAAAGAAGAAGACGATGTCATGGATTCAATTGTACGTTTGAAAAAAAAAATACAAAAAATTATGTGTATAGAAAGAAAACGAAAGATGATCTCCTTAAACTAACTGTAAATTATGTTAATGGCTGAAATATGATCTCCTTAAACTAATTGTAAATTATGTTAATGGCTGAAATATGATCTCCTTAAACTAATTATAATCATTATATTAGGATTTTCTACCAACGTAAATAGAAGTAACTAGGAAAGTCCTTCAAAAAAGAAAAGGGATAATACATATATTGGACCTTAAACTTGGCTTCAAATTTTAACTTTGACCTCCAACTTTCATAGTGCACAAACAGACACTTTAACTATCCAACCTTTTAATAAATAAACACGCGTATCTTACCTGGCAAAACGCGTGATGTGCACGTTTTTTGCGCGAGTAGGAGTGATTTTTGAGGCCTACAACAGTAAAAAAAAATGCTGAAATGACAACTATACCCTTAATTAAATTTATTTTTTTTTTAGTTCAAAAATGCACGTGTAAAGTGTTTAATTAGTTGGCAGTCAT
>JAJOOH010013493.1:0-17306 GCA_029582605.1 Solanum gracilifrons
TCACCTCTCTCCCACTCTCTGCCCTCTCTCGCTCGCCTCTCTCCTCCCTCTCCCAATCTCGCTTGCCATATATACAAATGCATATGTATAATATACAACTATCTAACCGATATACATATAAAATTTACCTCTCTCCCACTCTCTGCCCTCTCTCGCTCGCCTCTCTCCTCCCTCTCCCAATTTCGCTCGCCTCTCCTCCCTCTCCCAATCTCGCTTGCCATATATACAAATACATATGTATAATATACAATTATCTAACCGATATACATATACAACTCACCTCTCTCCTACTCTTTGCCCTCGCTCGCCTCTCTCCTCTCTCTCCCAGTCTCGCTCGCCTTTCTCCTCTCTATAACATGTAGCTACAAATTGTAATTATCAAACTATAGCTATGGAGAGTAATTAGGCTATTTTTGAGTAGCTATATGTGAAAGTTCCTCTTTATTCATTACCTAATAATTTTTACTAGCTTGTATTAAAGATTTTATTTCCCCATCTCATAATGGTAAAGTTATTTTTTCTTCTTTGCTTTATTCTTGAGAGTTGAGTGTGTTTTAATGCGTTAGTAATCAAAAATAACTTTGAATTCATATTTTGATATTTATTCGCTCGTTATTTCAATAAGTTTGTGAGGTCTAACTTATAATTCTACATACACATGCAATGCATGTACGCTAAATTAGCCATCAACTTTATTTTAAATATTTGTAACTTTGAAATTAATTAAAGTTATAGGTATTAAATATTTAGTTATTTATAATAATAAAAACTCCTAATATTTAATATTTAGCTATGGTTTCAGACTTTCAGTTCTTGTTGTTTTATAAATTTAAGTGTTTATTTATATACTAGATAGGCAAGGCTCGCGTCAACACGAGCCCAACACTTTATATTATCATGTGATTTGATGACAAATATAGTTAAACAAAAGAGCGACAAAATAGCACATGAAAAAACTTAAAAGCTAAAATTCCAAACTTATTTATAAAATGTTAGGTAAGGGAAAATACATTACTTCAAAAATTCTATGCGTAATATCATAGAATTTTAGTACAAATTTTACTACAACATAGGCTCTCCAAATTTATTAAGCTTCTTAGCTGGATCAACTCAGACTTCTCTCTCTAGAAAATTGGTATATCAATTCTCTTATACAATTTAACCACATTGTATGAAAATTACACAACATAACACTACTTTCTTCATTTTACAGTTTACTTAAGTACTTCATTTTGTGCTTACAAAGAGTAATTTACAACTCTAATAATCTAGAGATAAATTGTCAAGACTTAAGAGTATTGGAAAATTGAAGTCATTTAAGAATGCATATGGCCACACGGATGAAACTTGAGGCAAAATAAACATACAATATATAATAAGATTGGCCTACATGTAATTTGTGTTACATGTACACTCCAACAAATTAGTTATACTCAACCGACATGATGTAATAGTATTTCAAGTATCAACTTATACCTTTAGGGTAGTTTGGTACACCACATAAGATAAAGAAAAACAATCTCGAGATAAGGTTTGGAATCACTTCATGTTTGGTATGAGGCATCAACTAATCTCACGACTATTTTATCCCACCATTTATATCAAATGACCAACGCACTTCATGTTGGATATGATATAAGGAGTAGACATGAATCTCTTATTAGAACCAACTTAGAAATTCATTAGAAAGTATAGAAGACAATATGATTCGTGAGGAGTGCAATATAACAACTTAAACTCACCAATAAAAGCCAAAGAAAGTTAATACTAGCCCATAATCTTCACAATTGAAATAAAAAAAACTTTTAGTTGGTTCAAGCATACTATCAAACATCTTTGTTGCACCATTTCTTAAACTGAATTAACTGCGCATTTTATTAAAAAGAAAAAAAAGAGGAAAAAAGGTCTAAAATAGTCCATTATCTTTAAGCTTGGATTCAAAATCGCCCATAAGATTGCACCTGAATATCTACATTCAAACATGATTAAGTATATCAAAAAAATTAGTACACGCATATTGAAAATCCAATAAAAAAACAACCCAAAAAAAAATGATGATTACAGACGACAAAAGTTCAATAATAACGAAAACCTCAAAAACATATATATTAATATATGTTACACATAAATTTTCATGGATATACACACACATATAATAAGAGATAAATAGATAGATTGTGAGACATACATTCATATATGTTGTGATATACACGGGACACAATGCATGATACGCATACGGAATTTTATCAAACAATCCTCGAATAAATTAAAGGGAAAATTGTACATTATAGCAAATTATTAATTCAAAATAAATGTTATAGCTACGGTTTTATTTAATGCCAATTCGTTGCAAACTTCTTGTCATTCGTCTGTCTTTCCTCTCTCTAGAATCTTGCTCGCCACTTTCAGTCATCTCTCCTTCGCCTCTCTCACTTTATACAAACACAAATTATGTCTTTGTGTTTGTATAAAACGAGAGATACTGTATATACAAATACAATACATATCTCTCCGTCCTATACACTTATAATTATACAAATACAAATATTTCTCTGCTCAGTTCTCTGTTGCCTTTCTCTCTCTCTCTCGCTTTATACAAACACAAATTATACAAATACAATGTATAATTTGTGTTTGTATAAAGAGATAGAGATTTGATATACAAATACAAATGTTTTAACTTGATGCAATTGTATATGAATTCAAATTTTATGCAAATATGCAAACACAATCATTGATATATACACATAGTAGTTACATATATACAATTATCTAACCGATATACATATACAATTTACCTCTCTCCACTCTCTGCCCTCTCTCGCTTGCCTCTCTCATATCTCTCTCTCCTAATCTCGCTCACTACTCTAGCCTAACACAAAAACACATATACATATACAAACACAATTTTCATAGACACAGATGTCCAATTTATACAAATCACCGCGATTTATACAAAATCATATGCTCCATAGCAAACATAATTTGGCTTTGGAGGGCAAATAACAAAACTATATGAATTCAAATTCTATGCAAATATACAAACACAATCATTGATACATACACATAGTAGTTACATATATACAATTATCTCATCGCTATACATATACAATTCACCTCTCTCCACTTTCTTCCCTCTCTCGCTCGCCTGTCTCATCTCTCTCCTAATCTGGCTCACCACTCTAGCCTAACACATAAAACATATACATATACAAACACAATTTTCACAAACACAGATGTCCAATTTGTACAAATCGCCGTAATTTATACAAATCATATGCTCCATAGCAAACATAATTTGGCTTTGGAGGGCAAATAATAAAACTATTTTCCTAAAATTAAATCTAACCCTCCAAAAGAATACAAAATTCTAAAGGGCTTTGATATTTGCCACTTCGGCTATAAAGTCTTCTTGATATAGAACCAAATTAACCCATTGGGCCTTATTCCTCCTTTTAGGCCTTAACCTAAAAAAATGAAAATATCTACACATTTTCCCACTTATAAATAAGAACGTTGCTTCTTCAAAACCTTCAAAATCTTGAAAAACCTTATCTTTTTCTACTACACTATCAACTCGGCGCCTTATCAACAATGGCTTCTTCAGTTTCTTCTCTTCAATTTCTCTTTGTAACTCCACAAACCCTTTCTTCTCTAAAACCCAATTCCACACCAACTTCATTTTCCTTCTTCTCTCTTCCTTCGTCCTCTCTGAATCTTTCTTTATCTTCTTCAACCCCTTCTTCTTCTATCAAGCCTTTTGAATCTTCTTCGTTCGGTTCTCGGTTTGTTCGTAAAGTTGCGTTATCTGAATTTGATCAATTGGAAGATGATGTCGGAGAAGTAGAAGATGAACCCAATTTCTCTCCGGACCTTAAACTCTTTGTCGGTAATTTGCCGTTCAGTGTTGATAGTGCTGCACTTGCTGAGCTTTTCGAACGAGCTGGAAATGTTGAGATGGTTGAGGTAATTAAGCTAATTATTCATTGTTTCTATTGTTGGGAAACGTTAATTTTGCTGATTTATGTTGATTAAAAGCACAATTAAGTAAATAGAATTGTGCCCTGCTATAGCTAGTAGAGTATTTGCAGGTACATGGTCATGCTAAGACGTAATTAAATAAATAAAAGTGGTGGAGCTAGAAATTTTAACTAAATAGTGTAATTTTTTGACAAAGAATTGACACGCTATGAAACTTTTTCGACATAGTAGTAGAACATTTTCTTCATGCTTGCTCAAGTATCTTGGAGAAAGGGCTGTGTTTTGTACTTTTCCTTGTAGTGAGCTCGAGAAGATTTGTTTTCTATATCGGGTTTTCGAGTGGATGTGAGATGCAAGGATTGTATGGGAAGGTTATTGAAGTTGTTGCAATTTTGCAGGTTATATATGACAAGCTCACAGGAAGAAGCAGAGGGTTTGGTTTTGTGACAATGTCGTCGAAAGCGGAAGTGGAAGCTGCTGAGCAACAATTCAATGGATATGTAAAGTTTTGCTCTTTGTTCTTGCCATTTATTAGTATCTTCAAGTGTACTTATATTACAATGTTTGTTTAATGTTTCGATAAGTGAATATGGTTTGCTATGCTAATTAGCTGCTGATGAAAACACTTTCTAGTCTCACTTTTCAACTTGTCATTTGTGTAATCTAAAAATCTTGTCTTTCCAAAAGAAGTGCTTGGACATGCATATCTAAGTAAATGTTTTGATGTTTCTCTTGCAGGAAATCGACGGGAGGGCATTGAGAGTGAACTCTGGGCCAGCACCAGAGAAAAGGGAGAATTCATTTGGAGGTGGACGAGGTGGGAGAAGTGAGAATTCTTCTTATGGAGGTGGGAGAAGTGAGAATTCTTCTTATGGAGGTGCACGAGGTGGGAGAAATTTCGATAGCTCCAACAGAGTCTATGTAGGAAACCTCTCATGGGGTGTCGATGACCTTTCACTTAGAGAATTGTTCAGTGATCAAGGCAAAGTTGTGGATTGCAAAGTAGTGTATGACAGAGATAGTGGTAGATCAAGGGGCTTTGGATTTGTCACATTCAGTTCTGCTCAAGAGGTCAACAAGGCAATTGATAGCTTGAATGGCTTTGTAAGTATATTTTTACTAACCCAGATTAAACAAGGATTATGAATCATCCGATATCTGTTTACTAGTTGAACCACAAATTACTTTGGTTTCAGCTTTGCTAGATGTCGTTTCTCATTCGATTTTGAGTTTTTGTGAAAAGATACTCGATATGTTCATCAGGCTGTTCTGATACCATGCATCTGGTGTGATTTGTTGTGCAGGACCTTGATGGCAGGTCCATTCGCGTAAGCGCTGCAGAAGAGCGACCCCCTAGGCGTCAATTTTGAATGTGTTAAATTACATCTTTTTGATTGAGAAAAACTTGAGGTAAACAATCAAATTTATGCATAGTCTCTTAAAAGGCAGAGCCGAGAACTCATCAATGTATACTCTTATATGGTTATTTTATGGTTCAAAGCTCGTGTTGAATGTGTTTTAGCTTCTTACAAATGTAAAATCTTACATGGCAGGGCCTGGAAATGATGAAAATTGCAACAAAGCTCATGAAATGCTTGCAACCTTCAACACCTGCTACTACTAGTTTTACACCAAATTTGGTACAAAATTTTGGTATCTGCATCTAGACTAATGCGAGTACTTAGTATATTTTCTTTTACAGTGTATGTTCTAAAATTGCCTTGGGGAAAGATTCTGACCTGTAATATGTTGACAAATGACACGTTAGATCACTCTTTGGGATGTGTTATCTTGGTGTGTGAAATGAATGTGGGAATTGTTGCACAATTTTTTTGTTTGAAAACCTAATTTGTTGATTGAATGTGTGGTTGATTGTATACGAAAACATGGTCATCGCATACAAATACAACGTTAAGATAGTTGTATTACATAATAACCGTACTATGCTATGCTGGAATCTATGTAATATTTTATGCATGATAGGATGGATGATATCTAAACTCCGCCTGCCTTGTACTCTAGTAGTTCATTCACCACCTTTTGTGGAAACAGTATACTCAGTCTCTTTGGTAGATGAACAATTGTAGCAGCATACATGAATAGAGATCTTGTCTAATCTAAATCTTCTAACATGAATAGAATTCACACATCCTATAGCAAAAAACTCAAATCCTGACTGTCAAATGTCAGACCAATATCCATGACCAGAGATGGATTCAGAATTTAAACTTTATGAGCTATCCATGATACCCTTGAAGTACCTCAAAAGCTTTACTACGCACTACATTAACAAATTGTAAAACATTATGACAAGTGCAAACCATAACGTGATACTAAAAGAAGTCTTGATGGCAAGAAATGAACAAAAAACTGTCTACCTTCATCTTGAGCTTCCATTCTTTTGATTTTTACGCTCATTGACATGTTGAGGTTGTAACTTGCTGGGATTTACTGAATTCAAGTCACACTCAGATTTTCTTCCACAAAACACATTCCACTTTTTCTTTGTTTTTACCACCTTTTTAAACTCATGTTTCATGCTGTTACACTCTTTTTCTAGTTCTGCAACACGCTCCCTCATGTCATCGATACTTGATCCTCTTCCATTTGCTGTGTTTGTGTTCCGGTTGCCTCCATGAAGTGTAGTACTTTGGGAGTTGTCAAGATTATCTGAGACAAAGAACAATCCTGATATTGATGTTCGTAGTCGAAGTTGTTCAAAGAACAAGACTTGAACTATGACCCTAAGAGGTAGCCTCTCGTTTTGAGCAGCGTGTGTGCAAGCTTCCAACGAGAGCTTCTGGCAATTCATTAGTCTGCAAATTTGCTCTCTTTCTGAGTCTGTGAGCCAAGGATGTGCCTAAAAATTGAAATGCGTAAGAAAGGGTGCACAATATCAGATCACTCTGAAGTTTAATATATGTAAATCCCAACAATATCATCCCACATGTTAAGACTGAGGAGGGTAGAGTGTTACACAGAACTCGCCCCTACCCCAGGTAGAAATACTATTTTCAAAAGACCCTCAACTCAAGTAACCACATATCATAAAAAAGGGAAAATACAGAATCAAAGAGGACATAGTAAATAATATGGGAAGCATTACATAGCAATGTTCAGATAAAAGGTACAATATCAATAACCAAATGATGCAATAACTGAAGCACAAGAAATAACAAGTAGTTACATGAATCGATGGACAGGGAACTATGAGAATAAAGCTACTATTACTTGTAAGAAAAGAAAAACAGTATAGTGTACCAAACCTAAATAAAGCGAGACAACATGCAATTACATATACCTTCTACTATCATAAATCTCAACGATAAGCATTAATTGGTAATTGTAGAAGAAGAGGTAGAGAAGTGAATTTTGTCAATTCTCGTTACTTCTTTACCATAACATAGAAACTCATCAAAATTACTATGAGAAATCAAAAACTAGTTGTTACAATGACATTCTAATTTCAAAAGAATCAACTTCAACCCGATAGAACAACAGATATGAAGTAAGAAGAATCGCGTATCATTAACAGGAATATAGAACTACTTGTTACCTTCAAATATATATCAATTGCACGATAGATACCATCAGTAAGTGGCCTTGCAAAATCCGGGATTGTAGCAGCAAGAGACTGAAATTTAGGGAACTTGTAATTAACATCAGGGGCGACCTCAGAAAGATATGAATCCACCAGATTTGCTACCCTTGTTAATGAAGTCAAGGAAGTTGAACCTTCCATCAATTGGTTTTCTTCCATAATACATGGAGATGGTGCAGAAGAAGCCTGGTCTATTGACATAAAATGATCCAAAATTCTCTGAAAACAGTCTATGTCATATAAAGTTTCCACTGAATATCCCATATTTGGTATTAACAAGTCATCTAGTGCAGCTTGATCTAACTGCAATCCCACTCTTCTCTCCAAATTCTCCCTGCAAGATGGACTTGCTTGTAGCATCATAGCGCTACGGAGTAGCCTAAGAAGAAACCTGTATTGATATGTAAAATACGTAATTAAAAGTATGCTCTCTATAATGACTTAAACTTCTAAATAAGATAGTTCACGCTTTTCAGTATGGTACCAGAGCAGGCGGAAGGTGTGTTTGGTATGAATGAAGATGTTTTCTTAGAATTGAAATAAGTGATTTTCTTACTTATTTTCGAATATTTGCTAAGTAAGAAAAAAGTTTTTGTCTCGAGCATTTATACGAGCTTGTTTGGATGGACTTATAGCCTATGACTTATAATATAAGCAAGTCAGGAATCCTAAGTGCTTAAAAACTAATTTGAGTTTAAAACATCTATGATAAGTCAATCCAAACAGGTTCTCTGTCATCTAGAAAAACACTATGTGGACGGGGTGATCGAGGGGTGGTAGGGGGTTGGGGGTAGGGAGGAGACAATGAACTTGGAAGGTGGTTTGGTGTTAAGACATAATATGATTAAGTAATTAAAAGTGTGTTTTCTCTAATAACTTACGAACCTGGTGTCTGTTACTCCTTTCTGATTTGGCAACAACTCCATTATCTCCTCTAAAAGTGCCCTTTGGTCTGCTTCTGATGGAGTTGAAATTGTTGATCCTGATTTATTAGTATGGCTAGTAGCATCCTTGAAACTTGCTTGTCTATTCATCAAAGGAATATATTTCTTTGCATAAAACACAACTGCACCTGCTACATTTTCCGGCCTCATTCCTCCGGCTTCAACTGCCTGAATCAACCGTTTATACAGAGGTAAGCTAAGGAACGACACGTCTTCATACCACCAATCATCTGTCATCGGCTGTGTCTTAGATCCCGTGCATATACCATTCCACACCTCCGCGTCTGTGGTATCCTCGTGACCATTTTCAGACACAGGCCAGTTAAACATCTTCGTATCGGTACAAGCTTTCATTGCTAAGGAATTTATGCATCTTGACACAATATGAAGCTCTTCAGCATGTGGTAGAACTTCTTCACATGTTTCAAGAGCTTTTATAGTATCTGTCCAATTCCCAAAAACGTCGTTAAGAAAAGATTCTGTTTGTGCAATGAGATTTGTCTCACCATATTCATCTGTCATTTGCAGATACTCTGATGCACATCTAAGGCTCACTATATTCAAAGGAGTGATTTCTATTTTGACACCATAACAGAATTTGGCTACTAGCTCAAATGCTTTAGCACCACCAGGTATGTCATTGAGCTGCAGGACGCTAACTGATACGTCTTCGTTTGATGAATCTTTTACTAGCTTTGCTAGTAGTCCACTTCTTGATATCAATGGGAACTGCAGAGTAATACACAAACAAGATAAATGCACAAACACTACACCTCCATTTCAATTTGTTTGTCTTACTTTCCCCTTTCAATTGACATGTTTAAGATCACACGATTAAAAGACATTTTGGTACATTCCATATATCTTTAGTTTAAGACAATATGATTCAAAAGTCTTTTTAACTTTCTTAAACTCCGTGCCAAGTCAAAACCAGACAATCAGGTTGAAACGGAGGGGGAGTAATTGATAACAACAAAAGAAGAAGAAGGTGTACCTTGTGTAGATAAAAGGACATTTCTCCAATTTCAATTGTAACATCACTGGGAAGACCTGATGTGCAATGCCTGAAGAGAGTTCATGCATAAGGTTCATAATTCAAAGAAAACATTTCTAATTTTTCTACTTCAGAAACAAAAATGAAGCAAATGAATCAAATGTTTTGAACTTTTAATATGCTAAAATCAGTGGCAGAGCCAGGAATTTCACAAAGAGTGTCCAGAAATAGCACAACAAAAGCTCTTTTCAAAAAGTAGAACTAGTGAGATTCGAACACACAAGCACTTCCTTATTCCAAGGAAGTGAAACCACTAAGCTAACAACTTGTTATATTAAGGGTATCCAAAATATGTTAGTATTTTTTACCGACGAAGACACCCTGACCACCATCCACTGGCTGAAATGTTATGTTGCTCGAACTCTTCAACAGTATCAACGGATGCATGTCATATTCTCCAAAAGTAATGTATTTTTGGAGAATTCAACATGGATGTGGCATCAAAAGTGAAAAGTGACGTTGAACTTCTGAACAGAGAGATTACAAGCATAAGCTCAAAGTTGACGCAAATGTTGTATTTTTGACAGGGGGACTAACTCCTTCTAACGACTTATGCATTTTGTTATCATTTCCAATCAAATGATCTATTAATCCAACTAGTGGATGATTACAAATGGATCGATTTTTTTTATTTCCATTGGACATCTCTAAGAATGAAAAAAATATTAATAGGGAGTGTTTTCTTCTTTCGTAAGTCTTATGCATCACAAATCTAAATTAATCAGAGCCTCAAAACAGATATCGAACATCAAATGAAAAAAAAAAAGCGGAAGAGGGGCTTACCAAGCTTGGCCTTCACGACGGAAGGCCTCAGATTTGGAGCCAAGTCTTAGAAATGCCATGTATCCAAATGGAGTCAAAAGGAAATAATGCAATAATTAGTTGTTTCAAATGACTGACAATAATTTCTCTGCTGCAAATTTACACAAACATGAGGAATCCAAATGAAGATAAACACACAACATAATTAGAAAAAAAGGTCTTTAATGATGATAATCAATTAGGATTTGGGAATTTTTTAAATATATTTGTACTAATATTATTTGTTTTTTTATGTGTATTAATAATTAAAATAATTGGGATTAAAAAACAGTGAGTGTAGGTAGCAAAAATAGTTTTGGACCGAGTCTTTGGCAGTTAAAACAACCGTTTTCCTCTCCTCTTATCTACCCTCTTTATACTCTTCATATATTCACTCAAAACATATACATAAAAAATGTGTGTATATATATATAAAATCAGGGTGACTATAGATATGGTGGCCTAAAGACGACATTAATGAGAGACTTAAAATATTTTCAATAAATTTACTCATATATTTATTTGAAATAAGAGTTTAAGCTTGTGTTTGAACATGCAACATGATTTGAAATCATAATTTTCAAATCCCGAATCCTCAAGAAAAATACGAGCTGAGATTCTAAATCGTGATTTTTTTCAAAAATACAAAACTTGACCCATAAATTTATATTTTATATATATATAAAAAGACATGTCATTTTAAATTTTATAAAAAAAGACCTATGCTTGGAGTGAAGAGATTGTCCGTACCATTAAAAGTATTATATTAAAAAATTAACTAGTTACTACTATTATTGACTAGTAGATCTTTATAAAATTGTGTGTATTTAGAAGTTTGTAATCACAACATTTATTTATAAAAGAAACATGGAGATATGTGATTTATCAATGCTTTTGGTATTTTGATATCTTATTTATGACTATGCTTTGCTCATTTGATATTGCATAAAAATTGGAGAAACTTTGATAGTTTTCACAACCTGTCGGATTTATATATTTTTGAGAAAAAAATTCAAATTATATTTCCAAATAAAATAAAATTTAAACTTCAAATAAAACTGATTTCAAATCATGATTCTATATCGGATGTCCAAATTAAACAAAAGCTAAGAAAAAATGTGAGAAAGAATAGAAAAAAAGAGCAAATTTCAGAAAACATAGTGTATAGAGTAAAATTCCTTAAAAGTAACCATAGTTTCAGAGGTAGAGGTAAGATATGCGTATACCCTACCCTTTCAAACCCTCTATACGAGACTACATTAAATACATTATTATCGTTGTTGGAAAAGTAATATGAGACAGGGGGAGTATGTGATTAAAAATCTTTTTCATTAGGTATAAACTAAAAAAGTGTAAATTAATTATTTTTAAATATAAATGAGTCAAAAAATAAATAAACATTTAAAAGGCCGTAAAACGTTGGTTTAGCACCACCTAAGAATGTGGAGCAGCAAAAAACTGTTTGTTACTCAATCAGAGGTATCAAGTTTGAGTTCTGGATTTGGCTCCCCTCCATTACTCCTTCCCTTCATTTCGTTAAGTGCACATCTAGATTAGAGACATGTGTCATATTTAAAGTTTAAAGGTCAAGATTATATCATATGAATAAATATCATAACCATAGCTAAGTCAATTAATTTTAGAAAATTATTCTCCAAATTTGGTAAGAATTACAATATATTCCATACAAAATTTGAAATTTATTAATATCTTTAATTTCATCTTATATTTTTAATTTACAATTTAATAATTAAATACAAAAATATAATATGAAATTAATGATTATAACTCAGAAGTCACTCAACCTAAATTGCACTATTTGACAAAAAAGGAATTACACTATTTAGTTCATGCTCTACATAAGATGAATAAGGTGCATGTCCATCAATTTACATCTCATGATATTTATCAAGTTATCTTGATCTTATGATGTTCTCGGTTAGACAAGTTTCTTCAACCTACTCTAATATTTACCCTATTATCGAAGAGATTGTTAAGTTATCACGTCAACCTATTCGTGTATAGTGCTCATTGTTTGTAGTTTCTTACTGATTGTTTTACTGCACAAATGGTTCAAAGCTAACACAAGTAAATTATAACTCACTAATGAATTGTTTCTTGGCTGTAATTTGGAACAGATCTGCAAAGGTGATGATTAATGAGAAGCCAAAAAAGTGCAAATGAAATCTGAGAGAACAGGATCAAAATCGTCCTTTATGTTTGAGTTAAGAATCAAAGTACTCCTTCTCTTTTAACATGGATGGAGCACTAATAGTCCTCCATGTTTTATGAATTGGTACATTTTTAGTATTCTTCCAAATATTTATCTATTTTTTTAACCCAACCTTTCTTTTGCACGTGAGAAAGTCCCCCCCCCCAAAAAAAAAAAAAAACTCAGTTTTTTGTCCCTCTGAACTCCTTATCAAATCAGACTTCTATTTTCTATTCCCTTTCTTCTTCAATCAAATCCTATAGTCAAAATTTCATTCTAAATTCGATTCATGGAAGCAACTATGTTGTTATGGCGCAACAATAAAAGGTAGTTGCTTCCAAAAATCGACTAAGCTTTTATTTAACTTATATCGTATATATATATATTAGAGAAAAAGAGTGACAAAAGAATAGTATAGGAAAAAGGAGAGTGACAATCTAGAATGAAAAGACTTGTTTTGGCAATTTCCTGAATTAGTTCTCCGTAAATTAACTTGTGCAAAAAAACACATTTAGCTTAAGGCGTTAACAAAAATGAGTCGATTTTATTTATTTTCCTGAATTGTTTTTCTTTAAAACAAAGTCTATTAAAAATTATCTTTTTACTTTTAAGATATGAATAATGTTTATTTATACTCTATCTTACTGGAACTTCACACTGATTATGATATTGTACTCCTCCCGATTTATAGATAAATTATGGGCTTGTTGAATTTTGAAAAGACACCTAACTATAATATGTTGTATTTGTATGGGCAAAGCATTCTTAAAGATATTGTATGCATACACCTTAAGCTAAATTGAATTATTCATTTGTTTTTCTAAGGTGATATAGAAACCATCATGTCATGTCTAAATTAAGGTGACCATTTTTATAACTTTTGTCTTGGCTTCATGTGAGTCTTTTTCTCAATTCACTGTTTGGTACATGTTGAAGCTTAAATATATTTGAATTCGTATAATGTAAGACTTTATTCAGAAAAAAATACTATTTATTAAAAAAAAAATTATATACAAAATTTGAACTCAAAATTTTTGACTACGACGATCGATGTGAGTTGATTTGCTGTCTGTATGGTGTAATATGGAAGCACCGGAGGGACAACAAGGCCCATGCACCTATGTGGGTCATTTTTGCATTAATTAAAGATTCTTTTGGTCATTAAAAATATTTATTTATTATGAATTAAATTTGGGTCTTTTACATATTTGGTTGCTCCACTAAAAATAATTATAGTGGCTAATAATATATACGTATTAAATATGAATTTTAAATTTTTAAAAGTGATTCAAATCTATTTTCAATTTACTTTTATAAATTTCAATAAAATGTTATTTTCTCTTTTTTCTTTGTAAGAAACTTGTAACTATTTATCTTCAACTTTATTAATTTAAATAATATAAAAAATATTTAAAAATTATGATCAAATGCATGCAAATATTACAATTGGAGTAGATCTTTGAGATGTAAGTTTGCTGGCAGATATGGTTAAAGAGTCCTTTTCTAGGTGTAGTTTGATCTCAGTGCATAATAATGTGCAGACCACATATAGACATGGTTTGATGGTGAAAGATTAATTTTATCAGGAGAGTAAAAATATAGGGTTAATATCTTAAAATGTGATTCAATTTTGGAAAATTATTTATAAAAGTTATTGAATTTTATTTTATATTAATAAAATCATTCAACTCAAGTCTTTATATCAATATAATCACCCAACTAAATTTTTTCATCTTAAATTCTTTTATGATAAATGATTTTATTGATGAAAGGATTTGAGTTGAGTGGTTTTTTTATTCAAAACAAAATTTAATGACTTTGCTAAATAGTTTTCTGAAGTTAATACCTAATTTTTTTAAAAAAGAATTTAAGTATATATATATATATATATATATAATTATTATAAATATAATACATAAATAAATATTATAACTTCATCTGATAATGCATCTAAAACAAGTTAACCCTAAGAATACATATAAACACGTTTAACTCATCCTTATTGGTTCATAACAAGCACTTCATTTTACAATGGAATCTATAGACTATATGTATTCCAAAGACATAAACATTGTAATACAACATATAACAAGTTAAAAAATACAGTTACAAAATCTTTTTGAGTAGTAAAAAAGTTAACCACATATAAGAGTTGGACTAAGAGTTGGACTGGAAGTGTTTCAATTCTTACACCGTACTGCATCCATTAGTGTGATTTATTTTGTCTTAATATCTCTTCTATGGACAATCGATGGCATGTCTGCTCCTAAAAAACAGAGTTTCCAACATACTTTTTCATCAATATTTTCTAATTAATTGGCGATGGATCTAATTTGTATATATTAATAGTGATTTTTTATACATATTATGTGTATTTTAACAATGTTGTAGCTAGTAATTTTTTTAATTAGTTATTAATTTAATTTATTATGGACTTTTATATGTAAGTATATTTTAAATGATTTAACAAAGTATATGGTTAATCCATACGTGTATATTATGTTGAAATTATTTATTTATTGCTTGATTTCTTATAATGAGAAAGAATTTGGGTGTGGATTAATTCGGATCTATATATAATAATAATAAATAATAATAAAAAAATATATATATATTTTTATTTCAAATTAAAAGATGGAAGGACAAAATGGTGAGGACTCCTCCTGAGTCGGTGTCTTGTGTCCGTTAAATAAGAAAAGAGAACTCCTGCATTTTCTTACCCCAAAAAAAACAACAAACTAAATTTCTCCAATTTTCGTCAAGTTTTAGTGAAGATTTCTACTACAAAAAATGGTACGATTCATAGTCTCTGATTCTTCGATATAATTCGTATTTTTATACATGTGATTCCACTATTAAACTAATAAAAGAGAACGATACAATCATACAATCTATCTAAACACTTTATTCACTATAAAGCAATACCTACCAACCCTCCTCCATCCAAACAAAGGGTAAGAAATCTTTTAAAAGTGAGCTAACTAGTCGTACACCGAAATTTAACTCAACTAAATCTGGACTTTAGGTAAAAGTACGGTTAGGTAAATCCAGTAAAAAGCTAAACTTCATCTGAATAGCTAGTTAATCAAATTATTTACTTTTATTAATCTATCTACCTAATTAAGCACAACAATACTTAATTAAGCACAATAACCAGGTTACATTATGAATTATCCGATATTCAATACTTGCATTAAAGCTTAAAGGAGAAAAGCTTTGATTTGATCAAGAGAGGATTTGTATTGGAGCTTAAGGGGAAATGCTTCTCATTTGATCAAAGAGAGGAACAATTGTATTCAACCATATCATTTGACTAATTTGTGTTATATATAATTAAATAAACAAGAGAATAAGTATATTATTTTTTTATCAATGGAATTCTGAATATGACATCTCAAACAAATAATACCTAATCTTATAATAATACAAATAAAAAAATAATGAAACATATCTGTGTTGTTTTGGTTGGTTTCTGTATCCGAATTAAAAGTCGAAAATTATCAAAATGTTGCAAACAACCAACCAAAAAATCCATAAATTTTTTTTTTTCATCCGGTTCGATATTCACATTAGAGCCAGACTAAATTGCGCTCCCTAACAAAGATGATTTTGTATCAAGGGGCACAAATTCGAAACCTCTTGATTAAGGATCAAGGAATATCCTTGTTGTTTTGGTTGGTTTCTGAATGACATAATACATAAGCATCACCCTTAACTTGGTTTCAACGAACAACTATGCCCTCCAACTTTGAGTGTGCACAAGTAGACACTTAAACTGTATAAAATTGAATAAGTAGACACACGTATCCTACATGACATAATACATGTAGGACGCCATGTAGGATACACAATTTTCATGTAGGGTACCATGTCAGGGGCGAATTTATGTACTAATTTTGGGTCACCCGAACCCGTGGTCATCCGACTAAACTCGATATATTACTTCTATAATTATTAAAAAATATATTAAATTAAAACTTGTTGAACACGTTCTCAAAATGGCTGGATGGTTCACTGGTACTACTGCAAGATTTCAACTCACAGGTCGCAGGTTCGATCCTAGGCAGCCCCAATTTGCTTCAATTTATTTTTATTAACTAAAAACACATTTTTCATTAAAAAAAAAGAAAAAAAAAAGCTAAATTCTGAAAGTTTAAAAGTCAAAAGACTTCAAAAGTTTCCTTCCCACACACTTTTCAAGTTCCAAGTTCCAACAATATTTTTCTTCTCTCTTCAAATTTGTTTTCTATTTTCCACACAAAGAAGAAGCTTCAAGTCTCCAACTTCAAGTCAAGAATTTAGAGAAATCATCATTGTCAAAGTTTAAGGTAATTTTAGTTTATGATTTCTCTTTTTAATAAACAAACTAACAAGATAAATAAATACATATATATATATATATATGTATGTATATATCACTTTAATTTTAGGGTTTTCATATAAAAAAATCTTGTCATTACTTATAATAGGAAATCATCAATAGCTAAAGAATTGATTATCTCAAACTTACATATTTTGCTGATGTAACTTGTAAGGAATGTGTTTCATATTATATTATCAATTTTGAAGGGTGTGATCCCCTTATTTTTTTATGTGAAAGGGGTGTGATTCCCTAATTTTTTTTAAATGTGAAAGGGGTGTGATTCCTCTTCTTTCTATGAATATGTGATTTCGAATGCAAAAGAGGCATAAGTCCTCTTTTTATTATGAATG
>JAJOOH010013494.1:0-39338 GCA_029582605.1 Solanum gracilifrons
TCACCCGAGATGCCGGGGTAGGAGCCTGAGGGGCTTGGGCCCCGTGGTTGGCTTGATTAGCCATAGCTTGTGCAAATAAAGTAAGGGCATCCCGAAGAGCCCCATTGGTCGGTTGTTCCTCGGGTGCGTGGGATCGTCTTCCTCTTGTATTAGGCATGATCTAGCATTGCAAAGAACAACCGTGAGGGAAGGACTTAATTCAACTCTACAGCACGACTTAGAACATGGAGAAGGGAAACATTTCCTAAAACGTCTCATAAGCAGTCTAACTCCTTGATCACATGGCCAAGACCAACAAGGAGAGTGAGAAGGACTAGATCTTGGCCACACTATAACTCAGCTGGATCTTATGGCCAAAAAGATCATTGAATTGGAAGCACCGGACAAGAAAAAAGACCGATATATTTCCTCTCACGAGCATATAAAGCCCATGGTGTACGACGGTGGACAAATAGAAGAGATACTATCTTTCATTCTTGGCAACGTCTAAGAGCACGACAAAGTGTTGACTGAGATAAGAGAGAATGTTTCACTGCTGATTGAGATGACTGCTTTCCATTCCATATTTGTTCAGTTGCTGGAGACCCAAATGGGTCATGTGTTGTCTCGTATCTACCACACAAATCACGGTTGAATGGGGAAGTCATGCCACGACGTTAAATAAGGCACTTCTTGGAAGAAAACCCAAGTGTTTATCGCTTTATTTTTTTTTTTTAGAAATAATGGTGTGTTGATTATGCAGGTTGAAGTGTAGAAAATGTTAGAAAGATAGAGATTGGCGATCTAAAAGTCTCATTGGCGAATCGCCAAAGAGGTCAACGAGCCCGACTTGGACCACCATTAGACTCAAGACTATTTTAAATTGGAGTTTGTAAAACCAGCAAGCCTAGAAGCAACTTGCGAATAGCCGACTAGCTCGGTGATCACAATCTAGTCCGCCGTTTGGACCCCCATATTAACTGGAGGTTCTATAAAACTTGGCGAGGTAAGTGACCACTCGGCGTGTCGTCGAGTGGGTCATAGAGAAAAATTGATGTAACCGAATGGGTGAGAACTTGACGGTTTTAAAAGTCCAAAGGTGTAAACTTCCAACTCTTTCACTTTTCCTCACTTTTGCAGTTCCCAAACTCACACCCGTACGTTAGTTTTCTATATTTTTGCATTTTTATAGCATTTTAGTCGTCAAATTTGTGTTCAGAGTTTGATTACTTTTCTGCCTAGCATTTCAACTTGAATAATCTGTATCTAAGGTTGGTTTTCCTAAACCCGAATCTTAATTTAGCGATTTAGTACTCATTTGCAATGAGTTTTTCATAGTGATGTGTGTTGGGCCTCTCTTATGATACTTGTATATATGTGTACCTGTTTTAATTCGAATACTTTTCCTGTAATGCCTTTATTGTTGAATTCCCATGATTTTATGCCTTAAAATTGGTTATAATATGGGGGGTGAGCTTGCATGTTTTTGGGTTTAGTTGGGTGAAGTCTAAGTAGCCCACATTTGTGTCAAATGACGTATTTTGCCTAATGATGGAGCGGTTGACGCCATTCTTAAGGTTAAAAGTCATCAAAGGGACAAATTTGACCAAACCGGGAGAAGTCTGAGTATCCCGGGGGCATAGGAGTAATGGGTCTTTGTTTAATCTTATGAGTGCATATTTTGATTTTGTTTTCGGGGGCCGTAGGGTTCAATTTGAAAAATTGGGTTGAAAGTAGGCATGTTGGGTCATTTAACGTGCTAGGTCGAGCTCGCCGAACCACTCGGCGGTTCGCTGAAGTTCCCCATATAACCTTTAATTTCATGCTAAAAGTGAAATTTTGTTCTGTAACTTTCAGTGAGAAATCTGAGGTCACCTAATGCATTCGACAACTCGCTGAAAGTCCTTCTTGATCGCCATTTGTCTGCGTCCCGACCCTTAATTGCACTGTAACTTCTTAGAATGGGGGTGAGCAGCAGGCTGCAGCTTCGGAGCTCGAGGATGATAAATTGTTAGCAGCAGAAAGTGCTGAGCTGCGGTCCAAAATGTTGAACGATCCGTCTAGTATCAGGACTCCTGAGGCCACCACTACTCTTCCTTCAGCTTCAGTACAGGCACTGATCCTAGCACCACCAGTACAAGGTCCTCATCCTAAGTCTATGAATAGACTGAAGAATGAGGGGATAAGGACAATTATTGAGGCGAAGAGTCTGTCCACTAATAGGGTCATTGATAGGTACCCAGAGATTATGAGCTATCTGAAGTCTTGTAAATTACAGATCTTCACCAAGCCCCCCGGACCGTATATTCCAAATTGGGTCTGAGAGTTCTACACTGCTTATGGCGCATTGATACTACAGAGAAAGAAGCAGGCAACAACATTTAAATCGGTTGATTATGTAGGTGTCCAGGAAAAGAAGGTTAAGTGTGATAGTGAGGCTATTAATGATGTCCTGGAATGTCTTGATGATATTGATGATGAGTGCCAGCATCTGATCAGGACAAAGACTCTAGAAAATATGAAGAAGTGGTTGGCCCTGCTAATATCAGGCGGTACTCCCAAGTGGTTGGATATTGGACCACCGATTGAAAAAAAGGATCTAAACATAGCTGCAAGGTTCTAGTTTGCCTTCATCAACAACACTATCATGCCATCCCAGAACGAGTCAATCCTCCGCCTAGCCAAGGCAGCCGATCTCGGTTGCATCTTCGAGGAGACAAGGATAAATCTAGGGATAACTATGGATCAGGAGATGGTCAAGAAGGCCAAGCAGTGCCACACTTCCCTCCCCTTCCCGGTGTTGATCGCCGAGATATGTAGACGGACTCAGGTTCCTAGAGATGCGAAGAAAGATGTACAGGTGATTCCCACATCTTCTACTAATATCTGGAAGATCAATGTGGAATATTTAAAGGATGAGGAAGAGAAGAAGTCGGCCGCCTCGGTGGACTCATCCCTGGTTATTGATCCTCACACATTACTTGTAGAGGCAGCATTACCTACTCCGGCCCGTGGGCCTTCAAATACTTCTAGTACTTTTCCCTCTGACACCTCTAGTTCCTCTGCGTTACATTGCCTCCCAGAGCTGTTGTTGTTGTTGCTTCCTGGCCCAACTCACTCTGGCTGCATTACTCTGGATATGGCAGCTAGCCCATTATGCCGATCGTCCTGCTGCCAGACTTGAGGCCTCCATTTCGGGCATGATTCAGACAATACTGGCTGATGCTGTGATACCGTTGAGTGCTACCATTAATGCAGTTGCAGCTAGGATCACGGTGTGTGAGCGTGGCCAAGGGGCCACCGAGGAGGTGACAGATTTAAAGGCTGCTATTGATGCACTGAGGAGTGATGTATTTCAGCTGAAGTCCACCGACATGTCCATGATTTTCGGGACGGTGGAGATTCTAGATGTGCCAGAGATGCCTATGGCTACCACCGGAGATGAGGTTAGAGTTGAGGAGACTGTTGTCCCTGAATCCGAGGCTGAGACGGATGAGGAGATACTTAAGGTTGCTTAGGAGGTTTCTCACGAGGGCCTTATAGAGACTGATGAGGCCATTATCGATGCAGTTGTGCCGACATCGTTGGCAGACACGCATTTAACTGATCCTACTGGGGCTGATGGTATTTCTTAGATGACTCCAGGCACTGATGCCCAGGTACCGAGCACTACACCGAGAACTCATGCCCCGACAGATGGAGCGACTGTTTAGACACGATCCCTTTTTAGCTCCCTCTCTGTCTTACATTGTTTGAATAATGGATATTTTATTTCTTGCATTTGAGAACAAATAGCTTTTGTTTAAGGCAGGGTGAGGCCCACCTTTTGTGATTATCGTTCTGTTTGTACATTGGGTTTTGTAGGATATATTATGTTTAGCACTGTTTTTATGGATGATTGAGCTTGTGGCTCCTTGTGTTAATTGCAAAAGATTTTTGGACCTTCCAAAAAAAATTGTGCCACCTCTTGGTAGTGTTTGAATGTGGCTGTTCTCTTTCAAATTTGAGTATTGGTATTGATCAATACCAATGACTTGAATAGTGCTCATAACCTAACAAAAATGAATGTGCAACTACGATGAGGCCAAATTAAGTTGCATAGACAATGTGTGGCCTTTTTGCATCTCGTTGTGGCTAGCCAATTATCAAATTGAGTCTCTTGTGATGAACATTGTTCAGCAGCGAAAATGTGGAGTCTTGTTTGACATTGGTGTTAATGCCTCCTGTGATGAGCTTACCGTGAACCATGCATGGTAACACCTAAAATTTGCTAAGTTCAGATGACTAAGTGATGTAATCTTTTGATATGATCTTAGGCAACTTTGAATAGTGTGAAACAATCTAACATTATACCTTTTTTTGTGGCCCAACAGGTGAGTGTGTGAACTTTATATGAACAGCTTTTGAGCCTTACCCTTTTCTCTGAAAAAACTTGATGAAATTGTGACTTTTCTTGATCCATTACCCTTAATCCTCATGATTAGTGGTTTGTGTGAATAGCCAACTTAGACCAAAAGCCTAAGTTGGGGGTGTGGTGAAAAGAGAAGGTAAATCATGAAGTGAAAGGAAGTCCCCTTTGACCCATGGTTTTGAGAAAGATGGAACCTCTCCATATAAAAAAAAAAAAAGGAGAGAAAAAGAAGAAAAGAATGAAAAAAAATAAAAAGTTGTGGAATAAAGTTGGGAAAATGCAAAAAGAAATTGGGTGTCCAATAGTCCATGGAAGATGAATAATGGGGTGACTAGTGAGCACAAATGAGAATAATGAAGAAAAGGAAAGAAAGTGTTGTCCACACCATATTTCATGAGGATTACAACCATTGACCCTAAATGACAATACCATTGCACGCAGCCCCGTTACGAGTCTTGAAAAGACACTTTTGATCTTGAGTGAGCTGAAATCATACATTGTATTCATCATTGAGAGTGTGAGTGTTGCATTTGATTCCATAACTTTAAATTGTTGAACCATAGTGTGTGAATACGGTATCATTCTTAGCGTGAGGGCATTCGAGTACCTTTGTTGAGCTTGAACTTGCATTTGAAGCAAGTATTGTGAGCTTAAGAGTGTTTGATAATGGTGAGTCACAACTTGAATCTTTCAGTGCACAATTGATCCTTGCATGAGTAAGTTGAGTCTTTTTGTGTGCATTCATGATTGAGTCTTGTGTAGCACTGTTTGAGACATCCTTTTCCAACTGATGAACTTGAGTTTTACTTGAGGACAAGCAAAAGTTTAAGTTGGGGCTGTTGATGACTCAACGATTTGGACTCATTTAGGGCTTTATTTTATCGATTTATTGCCCTCAAATGCTTATTTTGTGTCAACAACTGATTAAAATCCTTGATTTCCAAATATTTGGATTGACAAACAAAGCATGGATACTAATGAACAAAACGGAACAAGGCAGCTGAAAGAATGAAGAAAAGAAGGTCTGGTGATCAACTAACCTATTGGCGAGTCGCCAAATGGCTATGAGCTCGCCTAAAGTTCTAGTGTACAAAGCCTTAAAGGAGAAAATCAAGTCGGTGATGGAATGGAGAAGTCAACGTGTCGCTGAACGATTCCGCGATGCGGTGATGAACTTCCTAAAATTACAGAACTTGAGGATGCTGAAGGCCAAAGCAAAAATGCGATGACACTGACTAAAGGGCGGATCGCCAAGTGGATCGGTAATCCCTACGTATTGCGCCGAATTGTGCTTCGCAACATATTTTTGGGGACTATAAATACATTTTACATTCTTAGTTTACTATCTAATTTTTATTATCGATTAGATTTTGAAGTTTTGAGAGTATAGAACTAAGTTTCGAGATAAAAATATTTTCCTTAGCATTAAAGAATTGAAGTTTTCCATTTTTGAAAAATTGGATGTGGGTCTTTGAGATTCTTCAACCTTGACCTTTGTAAAGACGAAATTAATATTACCCAGTTGATGGAAACACATTTTGGTAACGATTTTTATCTTTTTATGATGTCTAGCTAGAACCCCAATTTTTGAGGTATGATTATGTGAATATGGGCTGATTTAGCTTATGGGTTTTGTTAATTGATAGTTTAAATGTTGTTTAAAACTGATTTGAATTAGTAATTGTGGTTTAATTTAAAGGGTTGTAGATGCAAATGCAACTCTACCTTCGTGTTTTTGGCTTGCTCGAGAGAGAGGTTTTAAAACAAAGGTTACTGATTTAATGGTCTGTGGGTATTGGGTTTTCATGGGTTCAGCTTGAGAGAGTGAATCCTAAACCCTTTTCCACACATTCAGCTCGAGTGAGTGAATGGACTAAAGTATAAACTGTTCTTAATTGCTGCTTATTGGTGTTCAAGAGAAACCAATTTGATTCGGAGTAAATTGTCCGAGAGAAATTTTATCCCCACAAAAGTCTAGCTTATTCACTGATTTAATGTTATTTACTATAAGTTCCAATTACTCATTTGTCTACCTTAGACTATAATCCAATCACATCCCAAGAACCCGTCTCTTTACTGTTTATTTGTGTTATTTTCTGATGTTGCAGTTGATAATTACAATAAAAAATTACTTGTTAATTGACAGTTGTGTCACCTCTTAATTTGAATTATGCTTCTATTCATAAATGTCTTTACCTATGATTGACTTGAACATATTTATACTTGGCTCTTGAATCTTAAGCACGTATCACTCCCATTGGGATTCGACCCCAACTCAGTTAGTTGGGTTATATTACAGCCTAACGATCGTTGGCACTTCAAATTGGAAGAAGTGTCCTGATACGTGAAATCATCTTCCATGTGGCCATCACAATGTTGCAACTGTTTCAAATGAAAGTATTATTCAAGCGACTATCTCATGAGGATCCCCATGATGATATTCAGAATTTTGTGGACGTATGTGGTCCATTCTCATTCCAACACATCTCATAAGAGTCAGTCTGTCTCCTGCTTTTCCCTTTAGCTGATCTACCAAGGGATTTCATTACCACTTAGGATGAACTTACTGAGGCGTTCTACATAAGGTTTTGTCCTCTTTCGAAGTTGATGTCATTGAGAGATAATATTCACATCTGATCTCCTCGATGGTGTGACAAAGATAAATAGAGCCTAGTATAGTTGGGAGGACCAGCTGTCTGCTTTGACCTTTAGGATGACAAAGGAGAAAATAGAGAAAGACCAAGACCGAGACCAAATTATGGCTAAAATGATCACCCAAATGGATATTTTATCAAAAAATTTGATGGGTAGTGGGTCAAAAAGTGTAAATGATGTTGGTGTTAGTGGAGTAAACCCCGAGGATGAACACTTTGAGGCTCTATATAATGAGGAAGTCAGTTTTCATGCAAATCAATGAGGAGGTTTCCATCCGAGCTATCCAAGGCTGAGCGGGAATCAAGGTTTGAATAGAGAGCGGGATGACGGTTGAAAAAACCATGATAGGGAATGGCATGACCGTAGGACTAATTGGAAGGAGCGGGATGATGAAAAACAAAGATATATGATATACCATGAGTTTACGGTATTTTTAATACATTTCACTTTAGAGTTGTGTGTCTCTAGGGCCATTTTGTATTGGTATTAATATGTGTTTATCTTGTTTGCAGGAAATAAGTTCGGACGTGCAAGTGGAGAGACACATCTAAAGAATTTTGTAGAAAAGGGCATCTACGGACGTGATCCACGGACCATAGGTCTAGTCATGTTCCATAGGTGGTAGGCATAAATGGACAAGCATGTATTGAAGGAAAATCAGGGAATTCTTGACCAAGTGTGGCACTATGATTACGAATGATGGACCATAGGTCGATCTATAGGTCGTCCTACAGTTTCGTCAAATGATTCAGAGAAGGGGGTTCCAGTACATGATTTCGAAAGTTTAAGTATGGAACTACAGTGGAGAATCCATGGACTATGGATCATGGCACGGTCCATCCTGCTGATCTGTCAATTGTTACTGAGAGTTGAAGATTTTGATCTTTGGAGAAATGCCTAAGTCCCAAACCACGGAATGGACCTATGGACCGTAGGTTAGTCCACGGTCCGTAGGTTAGTCTCGTAGATCAAAACCACGTCCAGAAACTTTATTTCCTTATTTCGTTTCCTTTTTAGTTAGGAGATGTTTTTCTATAAATAAGGGATGCAAACTTCATTTTTGGGAGTTACACATTATTATTTTAGTTTTAGTTTTTGGCTTCGGAGATTAACTTGCAATTCTAGCTAATCTTGATTTCCTAAGTTCTTTTTGAAGATTTTAACTTTGAAATTCAAGTTGGGTTGTTAGATTTCTTCTTCTCATTACGTAAGTTCATTAATTCTTCTTCAAAAAAATATAAATTGTGGTCTTGCAACTATGGGTAACTAAATCCATAACTAGGGTTGTGGCAACCATGAGCGATTAACAACGTATGAATAGTAACTACATAATTCCTGAACAGTGTTATTGCATGCATTGATAATTCTTTCGTTTAGAAGTCTTTTTAATGGTGCGCAACGTTATAACTCGCCTTCTTGCTACTTGCCGGACCAAGGAGGTAGTTAATAAAAAACAATTATCAACATAGATTTAGTGTGATACTATCTAATAGTCTAATGTGAATTGGTAATAGAGTGAAAACTAAGCCACATTGATGTGATGTCTAATATGAGGTAAAGGTAAGGGTTAGTAAATTATACACGCGTAGCTGGACCAAGGTGCGGGGTGAAATTCTCTATTTACCTCACCAAGGACTTAGAGATACATAACTTATCACTTTGCATCTGATACACTAGAAAATGATTACTATTACTAGGATTACCCTGTTATGAGCTTATGGGGAACTAATACACCCTAATTACTTTCTCTCATTGATAACAACTAAAAGTACGAATCTTGCTCACTTGTTCTCTCAACTACAATCGGTTATTTGTTATACAGCCTCCCCTTACTTACTTGTCTCGGGAATAAGTTGAGTAAACGAATATAATAGTAAATTAAGTTTAAGTCTAAACCATATTGCTCTTAGAATCGACCCCAACCTACAAGTTGGGTTCTTTAGTTGATAACGAACACTTATACTTCTTTAGAGAGGTGTCATTTGAGCGTATCAAATTTTGGCGCCGCTGCCAGGGAATAAGGCTTTTAGATTAAGTTTAAATATATTATTGAACTTTAGTCAATATTTCCTAATTTTACTTTTTCTTTTCTTTTGTTTCTCCCAGGTTCCTACTCTAGTGTATGCAAAGTACAAGGAGTCAAGGTAAACCACTGATTCCTTATGATCCAAAATTGAATAGAACTTTGCGAAGGATGAATAATCAAGGGGTCCCAACCAATCCTATTAGAAGAAATCTAGGTGATGGAGTTGAGTTGCAGTCTCCTAGGGTTGTTAATGAGAATGTTGGTTCAGGGTGAAAATCTGCTTGGAGATGCATTGAGGGTGCATAATTCAGTACCAGAACCATGGCTACGTGATAACTATAGTGGATTCGGACTGCGCATAAAATTTTCAGTGTGGGTATTACTGGCCTACCATCCACCAAGATGCTCATGATTTCGCCAAGTTTTGTGATCGTTGCCAAAGAGAAGGTGGAATTTCAAGGAGCCAAGAGCTTCGTATGAATTCGACATTGGTGATAGAGTTATTTCATGTATGGGGCATTGATTTTATGGGTCTATTTGTGAGTTCACATGGGATGAAGTATATTCTTGCTGCGGTTGATTATGTGTCGAAGTGGGTGGAAGCAATTGCCCATTCCAACAATGAAGGTAAAAGTGTCACCGCATTCCTGAAAAAAGAATATCTTCTCTAGATTTGGTACACCTAGGGCAATTACAAGCGATGGAGGTTCTCACTTACGTAATAAGTTGTTCTAGGCGCTACTTGAGAAATATGGCGTCCGCCACAATGTAGCCACTCCTTACCATCCACAGTGTAGTGGGCAAGTTGAAGTGTCCAATAAAGATATTTAGCAGATTTTGGCTAAGACTGTGAATGCGAATAGAACCAATTGGTCAAGGAAGCTTGATGATGCTCTATGGGCCTATCACACCGCACTCAAGACTCCCATAGGTATGCTCCCTACCAACTTGTGTATGGGAAGTCTTCCCATTTGCTGGTAGAGTTAGAGCATAAGGCTATGTGAGCGCTAAAGAAGCTAAATTTGGATTGGGGCACCGCATCAAATCAGATAGTAAGTGACATGAATGCGCTTAATGAGTTCTGCTTAAGAGCTTATGAAAGTTCAGCCTTGTACAAAGAGAAGATGAAGAAGTATCATGATCAAAAAATCGTAAAGCGTGAATTTGTTGTGGGTGATCTGGTGCTTCTATTCAACTCTAGGTTGTGCTTGTTTCTTGGCAAGCTCAAGTCCAAGTGGACCGGGCCATTCATAGTCACTCAAGTATTCCCACATGGAGTGGTTGAGCTAGGAAACAATAAGGGAACAAGGTTCAAAGTGAACGGGCAGAGGATCAAGGTCTATCTCGGAAAAGAGGAAAATGTGTAAGAAGTGGTTGAGGCCTACTATATTGATGAAGTCTGAGTAATCAAGAGGACTGCATCGTGCTATGACGTTAAATCAAGAGCTGCTTGGGAGGCAACCTATGTGGTACAATCTAGCCAACTATAGCTTATTTTAGATTTAGGAGTTTACTTTGTGTCGTCGATTTTCTGTATTTTTTAGATTGATCTTTTATTTTTATTTTAGAGCTGGCTAGATATAGTATAGGGTCAGTTGTCTAAAAATGTACACAAATGTAAAAAGAAAGTCCTAACGGTCGCTACATGTGCAGGGATGAAAAGCAAAATTTGTAGAAAATGTCTGTTGCAGAGGCTAGGGACCCTATCAACGGTCTGTAGGTCAATCCACGGACCGTGAATAGTGTCCGTAATCCCCAGGTAAGTCCTGTATTTTTTTTCAATAGTTGAGTGACCTACGGCCTGTCGATGGGTTTTCACGGATCCAAACCTAGGGCTTGCCTGACCTGACCCGGACAACATTAAAATTAAAACCCTTTCATTTTATATTTATCTCCCACATTCAAAACTCCCTCCCAACCGTTTTTCACCCGTTTCTCTCCCAAATTAACTCCATTAATCTCCCAAATCCCACAGATCAGTCCCCATTCACTTACCCATATTTCGATATCATCTTTCCCTCTTCCCTAATCTTCATCTACAATTCTCATTGTCCAGGTTCGGTGTCGTAAGGCTAGCAAAAGGTCATTGTCAACACACAATCATCCATTTCCATTGCTTATAATGTAAACGATATCAATGCAACTATGAATTTTGATATTCATTGTTCAATATGTGAAGTCATGAAGTGGATCTTGACCTCGGGTTGTTTATGTATGAAATTGTATGTTGAACTAAAGTTAGAAATACCGTTGGGATGAAAGAATGCGATTGTGGTGTATTTGTAATTAAATAACTCAGATAACAATAGTCTAAATGAGAGTTTCGACGTAGGGTTCCTAGTTTTATATACAACACATGTTAAACAATGAGTAATCAGATCCCTAGGGATAACAAACTATCATAAATTGTGTTTAAATGCATGATTAGACTGAGGTTGAATGATTAAAATTGTCGAAACATGGTTTAAATCAGAAGCATATCTGATACCTGGCACAAACTTGCCCCATGTGATCCCATCTACGAACCATAGATCAGGTCCGTGGGTCTGTTGCAAATGAAGATTCCACCAAGTGTGGAACCACGGAGGTGGACTACTGTCCGTAGGTCAACCAATAGACCATTTTGCACATTCGCGGTTCCCATCAGAGCCTAAATTTTTGGGACAGCTGAGCTACGGAGGGTACTCATGGACTGTAGTCCCACCTACGGACCGTAGGTCGTTACTGAAGCCACTGTCTGAAATTTTTTCAGTTTTTGGTTTTGGTTCGTTCTTTGTTCTAAAATGTTTCCGAGTGTGTTATTAGTTTATTTTGATACTAATTATGCCTCCAGAGGTACATGGCTCCCAAGAAAGTTCAAACCTTCGCAGCAAGGGAAAGTCCAAATTAGTCGCAGAAAGCTCCCGGCTATTTGATGAGTATACTGATGCAGAGATTGATCCCGCATATGTTCCACTGGCCACAAGTACTTCCCCCACAGCACCCCGTACTACCCAAAACCAATCCCGAAAGGTGGTTCCAGACGTAGTCACTGCCTCCTAGTCTGATGAGGAGGATACACTGATCGGGTCACCGACTGGTTCTGCTTCCGGCTCTGAGTCTTTCTCTGCTTCCAACTCCGGTTCCGCCTCCGCATTGAGGACAAGTTCACATAATAGGAATGCCTCGTCTGATAAGGCTACTAGTGCGGGAGATATTCTGGTCCCACCATACACCGACCCTGCTCCCGTTGCTGAGGAGCATAATAGATGGTGTGTTGAGGGCCAGTGGAAGATTTACAGGGATGCCAAGATTCTTACTGACAAAGAGAGAATGGCCTAGATGGTTACAGAGGAGCGCATGGTACTCACAGGCAGCCTTCATACCATACATGAGATCCACTGACTTTTCCAACAACATAAGTATGAGTGGATGGCCCGGAGACCAGGGTCATATAACGAGGAGATCGTGAGGGAGTTCTATGCTTCCTATGCAGCCACTCTTCGAGGCTCTATTCACAAACTGGCCAAGCACGCAGCCGAGGCACCACTCACGACTACACTAGTGCATGGGTTTTTTGTTGATAAATCTGAGATCACTATCCGTCGGTTCCTCTACAATACTACCCGCACTTGGGCACATAACATGGCCGAGAAAAGGGAGATCGTTTTGCACTGGCTGGCGAGTCACATTGCTACAGGTAGAGAGCGAGTTGAGTGGGTCAGCAACACGACCTTAGGGATGAAGAAGGCCACTCTGAATTTTATGTCCAAGTTCTTCTGGCTATTAGTGCGGAACCGAGTGTCTTCTACTCAGGCATACAATGTACTTACATGGGACCGTGCTGTGATGGTTGCTTATTTGGTAGATGGGTTTGAGATAGACTTCGCCTGCATACTGATTGCGGAGATCCATGAGCGGGATATTTTGGCTACCACCACTTTATCATTTCCATGCCTCATTTTTTCAGCTGTGCAGAGATGCTGTGGCACTGTGACAAGCTGGTGCAGGCAAACAAAACTCTAGATATCATCCTGAATAGGGTTGAGTCCAACATAGTTGCACTGCGACGAGAGCCCCTGGATGAGGTACTGCTATTGGGCGTTGATTTGGTAGCTGATGTGGAGCAAATGCATGGTGCATACCCTACCCCTCTATCCACTAATGATGATGCCCCGACCTCCTCAACCCAGGCCACCAGTCGGGCCCCTTGCTCATCAGGAGCCACCCCTTCATCAGGATCCACTGTCGTGCGCCTTGCTCGTGTTCAAAAGTTGGAGGCAAAGATGGCCACACTGCTTCAGCATGTAAAGCCATGGATGCATTTCTCTATCTCAGAGTCCGACGCTAGGATAGAGCAGCGGATAGAGCATATGATGGACTCGAAGGTCCAGGCTATTAATAAGTGCTTGGACGCTTTCGCGTTGCAAGTCTTTGAGCAACCAACCCCTACCACTGATGTCTCTTCCTTTTGGAAGGAGTTGGATAGTCTCCAGTCCAATTTTGATACCATCCTTGCTCTACCGACAGATAATCTAGAGTCCACTCCTACTGTACCGGCTGATGATACAGTGCTAGATGCCTTATTAAGATAGGACATGCCACAACCTGAGTCCACCTGTGCTCGAGGGAAGAGGCCCTACTTTAGTCGCACTTCTGACGCTACTGAGGATGCACGAGAAAAAAAGTGGGAGCGCCAGCGGACCAAGAAGACTAGGAGAGCCTCCATTGTGGATGACGAATTGCGCCAGCAGAGGGTTTGTGAGGGTAATGTTGGACCCTTGAGTGCTATGCCCACCACTGAGGCTGTAGTTGCTGTGAGAGATGATGTGATCACAACTGATGGTGCTAAGATGATATATGAGAACGCCACTGATGGTATTCCCCGTGATGATCCAGCAATCTCCGGGAAACTAGACCCACCCGTTTGTTAATAGGTCTTCGGTGCTATGCGCCACTGGTTGGCATCACCCAATCCTTTACTCTTTACATTTTGTGCATTAGGAAGAAATGAACTATATTCTGTTGGGGGTGGTTTAAATAGATTGTGAGTGATAGGGTGAAGTCTGAGTAACCCAACTCATAATCCTCTTTTGGGATTTTTTTGTCTGTGTTCTTTTCCGACAAAAGACTATTTTTATTTCTGTTGAACCGGCATGTGTTAGGATTGTATGTGTAGAAGCATGAGAAAGAATGAAGCATGATGGCATAATCAAGAATGCATATTGATACCCATCCAAATATTGTGATATGTGCTAAAATCTGTAGGTTAGAATGAGTTAAATGTGTTGGCTCTGAGTATGACATGATAAAGAACTAATTTTATCTCATGACTTAAGGTAAAACTTGAACTCGATAATATGATAATCTGATAATGAAACAAGGTGCCAAGAGTGTGTGAGGATAGTTTAATGTTCAGATAATTTTTGTTCCAATCTAGAACTTGCCCCGTTGGTCCTGCTAGGATAATCTAGGCGAGAAGTTGGGAAGTAATCATAGGCCATAGTTCAAATAAGTCCACTTAAGCCTAAAATGATCTAACTAAATGGTAGCATTATTTCCTTGTGATCTAAATATTTGAGAAGTGCACCTTGACTTAGGCCATAAGTCTAAGTTGAGGGTGGCTAAGTCAAAAGTGAAATTGATCTTAGCCCTGGTCCAACATCGGACATTGTGCACCTCAACTAATGTAATATGCATAAGTTGTGGGTGGCTCTGAAAGAGGAAACCAAATAAAAAAAGGTATGAAAAGAGTGGCGTGATGAAAAGAGAATAAGAAAGAGGATGTGACTTTGTGCAAAAAAAGGCAAAAAGGAACTGTTGAAAAAAACAAAAGAAAAATGAAGTGAAAGAAAAAGAAATAAAGTGCGAAATAAGAGTCATAAAATCAAAAGTCACATCCATGTTGCAAAGAGTAAGGGAAAGAAAGTGAAATGAAAAGATGCAAAAAATAGGTCAAAAAAGAGGTAAATAGGCAATGTAATGTCAAGGAGGGAAGAAAGTCACTAAAAAGTACCCAAATGTACTACACCTGACCCTGAGCCTACGCTACAGGCTGAGAAAGTCCTATAGTGATCCTAGCAACTAGTTTGGAGGGTCTAAGCAATGAAAGTAAGGGAAAGCCTATGGTATTGAGCACTAACTGTACTTGAAATTACGATCGAGTATGAGTGTTGAATGAATCCTCGTACTCAAAATCTTGTTCATTGTGTGAAAAAATGAATTTCATTTGAAGTAAGGGAACTAGTTACATTGTCGGAGAGTTGGTACGTTGGTGATAGTTAAACAGTGTATGTTGTGTGTCTATTGTCTATCTTTGTCATATCTTGATCTGCATGAATTAGCTTGTTGACTCTAAGAGAAAAGATTTACACTAAAAAAGGGAGTCGGGATAAAAAGTCGTGTGATTGGTTTTTCTTGAATGTTTGCTTTGATACAATTGTCGTTTAGAGTCTAAGAGAGTCGCTTAATGACAAAAAACGAATTTAAGTTGAGGGTATTGATACACCATAAGTTTACAGTATTTTTAATACATTTCACTTAAAAGTTGTGTGTGTCTAGGGTCATTTCGTATTGGTATTAATGTGTTTTTATCCTGTATGCAGGAAATAAGTTCAAACGTGGAAGTGCAGAGACACAACTAATGAATTTTGAAGAAAATGGCATCTACGAACGTGACCAACGGACCGTAGGTCCAGTCACGTTCCGTAGGGGGTAGGCATAGAAGGACATGCATGGCATGGAGGAAAATCCGGGAATTATTGACCACGTGTGGAACCACGGTTAAGAATGACGGACCGTAGGTTGGCCAACGGGCCATCCTGCAGCTCCGTCAAATGATTCAGAGAAGGGGGTTCCAATACCCAATTTCAAAAGTTTAAGTATGGAGCTAAAGAGGAGGATCCACGGACTGTGGATCGTGCCACGGTCTATCCTTTTGATCCGTCAATTGTTACTGAGAGTTGAAGATTTTGATCTTTGGAGAAATTCCTAAATCCTAAACCACGGAAGGGACTTAGGGACAGTAGGTCAGTGTCGTAGATCGAAACTGTGTCTAGAAACTTTATTTCTTTATTTCGTTTCCATTTTTGTTAGGACATGTTTTTCAATAAGTAGGGGATGTAAACCTAGATTTTGGAGGTTAGACATTATTATATTAGATCTAGATTTTGGCTTTGGATATTAACTTGCAATACTAGCAATTCTTGATTTCCTAAGTTTGTTTTGATGATTTTAACTTTGAAATTCAAGTTGGGTTTTTGGATTTCATCTTCTCATTATGTAAATTCATGAATTCTTCTTCTAAAAAATATGAATTGTGTTCTTGCTACTATGGGTAACTAAATCCACAACTAGGGTTGTGGGAACCATGAGCGATTAACAACATATGAATAGTAACTAAGTAATTCTTGAATAGTGTTATTGCGTGCATAGATAATTCTTTTATTTAGAAGTCTTTTAACACTGCGCAACGTTAGAACTCGCCTTGTTGCTACTTGCCGAACCTAGTAGGTAGTTAATAAGAAAAAGAATTATCATCATAGATTTAGTGTGATACTATCTAATAGTCTAATGTCAATTGGTGCGAGGGTGAAAACCAACCCATACACTGATGTGATATCTAATATGAGGTAACGGTAAGGGTTAGAAAATTATAAACACGTAGCCGCACTAAGGTGCTGGGTGACATTCTCTATTTGCTAAACCAAGGACTTAGAGATACATAACTTATCACTTTGCATGTGATACACTAGAAAAGGATTACTATTACTAGGATTACAGCGTTATGAGCATATGGGGAACACATACACCCTAGGATACTTTCTCTCATTGATAACAGGTAAAAGTTCGAATCTTGCTCACTTGTTGTCTCAACAACAATTGGTTATTTGTTATACAAACCCCCCCTTTACTTACTTGTCTCGGAAGTAAGTTGACTAAACGAATATAATCGTAAGTTAAGTTTAAGTCTAAACCATATTCCCTGTGGGATCGATCCCAACCTACAAGTTGAGTTCTTTACTTGATAACGATCGCTTATACTTCTTTAGGGAGGTGTAATTTGAGCGTATCAAAATGTTACACCCTATAAGTGTCAAAAGTCAAAGGAGCAAATGATTAACCTAGAGAACTTCCGCACGGATGATATGCTTGTATGCATTCTTAATAAAGCTGATTGATCGGACAAGGTGCTTACTGAATTGAAAGAGGATGTTCCCACACACAATCAGACGGTCACCTCTCACTCAGTGTCCACCAAACAACTAGAAATGCAAATGGGTCAAATGTCATCTCATTTGAAACCAAGGACAAAAGGGGGTCTACCAAGTGATGCCTTGGCTAACCTGAAAAATTATCCTTGAAAGCTTATCAACGTCGTATCACGACGTTAAATAAGGAACTTCTTAGGAGGAAACTGATAAGTCCACAATTTAAACTCATTTAGGGCTTTGTTTTAAAAGATTTAGTGTCCTCAAATGAATATTTTGTGCCAATAACTAATGTAAATCCTTGAATTTCAGGTATTCGGATTGAAGAACAAAACATGGACACTATTGAGAAAAAAGGAACAAGGAAGCTGAAAGTACGAAGAAAAGAAGGTCTGAGAATCACCTAACCCATTAGGCAAGTCACCGAATGGCTAGGGCCTCGCTTAATGTTTCAAAGTGCCTAGCCCTGAAGGAGAAAATCTAGTCGGTAAGAAAATAGAGCAGTCGGGGAGTAGCCGAATGGTTCTTCAATGCAGCTTCATATAGCCCAAACTTACATAACCTGACAATGCTGAAGGCAAAAGAAAAATGCCAATGATAATGACCAAAGGGCGGATACCCGATTGGTTCAGCGATCCCGACTAACTACGCCCACTAAACCTTCGCAGCACACTTTTTGACAACTATAAATACTTGTTTAAATTTTTAGCTTAGTATATGATTTAACATTCAGTAGTTTTTAAAGTTTAGAGCTTAGAACTGAATAGAGAGACAATATTTCCTTAGCTTTGAAGATTTGATGATTTTCATTTCTATGAAATTGGAAGTGGGTGTTGAAGATTCTTCATCTTAGACCTTTGTAAATACTATATCAATCTTACCCAACTGATGGAAACACAACTCAGTAACGATTTTTACCTTTTTACTATCTAGATAAAACCCCAATTCTTGGGGTGTGATTATGTGATTATGGGTTGATTTAACTGATGGGTATTGTGAATTGATAGTTTATTTACTTTTTAAAAGTTATTTCATTCAATAATTGTTGTTTAATTTAATGGGTTGTAGTTGTAAATACAATATTAATTTCGTGTTTTTGGCTTTCTCGAGAAAGGTTTTAAAACCAAAATTACCGAATCGATGGTCTGTCGGTATTGGATTATCATGGGTTCAGCTCGAGAGAGTGAATCCTAATCCCTTTTTCCACACATTCAGCTCGAGAGAGTGAATGGACTAAAGAGAAGGTTGCGCTTCATTGCTCCTTATTGGCCTTTGAGAGAAACCAATTTGATTTGGGGTAAATTGTTCGAGAAAAAGTTTATCCCCACTAAAGTCTAGCTTATTCACTGATTTGCAGCTATTTACTATTAATTGCATTGACCCGGTTGTTTACCTTGGCCAATATTCCAATCATAACCCAAGAATCCCGTCTCTATATTCGTATTTTCGCATTATTTGTTGTTTTAGTTGATAGTACAAACAAACCCCCTTTATCTTTGACACTTGAGTCACCTATAATTTAAACCATGTTTTTTTTGTAAATATTTTTAGCTATGATTGACTTGAGCATATTTATGTTTTCCTATTGATTCTTTAGTATGAACCAATCCCTTGGGACTCGACCCCAACTCACTAGTTGGGTTATATTACTACTCACGATCGTTGGCACTTAGTATCGGATGAAATTTCCTGATACGTGAAATCAAAATGGCGTTGCTGCCGGGGAGTGGTGTTACTTAAGAATTTTTAGTTAAGTTGAATTTTTGTTCTTGTTAATTGTAGTGATACTTACTTAAGTTTTAGTTTTGTTTTGCTTTTTTGGGTGATACAATAGGAAGAATGAGTGTTACTGGTGATTGTGAGCAAATGGATCACCTTCCGATAAAAGTGATGAGCTTCAGGGATAATATCCTGACCTTCAAGCAATTAGAAGGGGAGCTTTTTCATGAGTCGTGGCTGAGGTTTAAAGCACTGTTCATACAATGCCTAACTCATGAGATTCCCGATTTAGTTCTACTTGAATGCTTCTATAGGAGTCTTAGTTCCGAGAGCAAATGATTAATTGATTAACTTATCCTGGGTGGTCCTACGTGATACTCCTATGAAATAACATACAAACTCCTTGATTGTGTGGCCAACACCAACAAAGAGACTGAGAAGGACCAACACTTGGTCACTTTACTGGTTCAACTGGACGCCTTGGCCCAAAAGTCAAGGAATTGGAGGTTTTTCCAAAAGGAAGGATAGATATATACCCCCTCGTGAGCTGAGAAAGTCTAAGTACAATAAGAGTAGACGTGTCAAGGATACACTGCTAATCATTCTCCATAAGATCAAGGAGCAAGATAGAGTGCTGGAAGAGATGAAGGAGAATGTTGAAGTGCTAAATCAGATGATTGGCTATCACTCTAGATCTATCCAGCTAATTGAAAACCCTGTGGGTCATGTATGGCCTCATCTCCACCCAAACAAAAAAGAGGGGTTACTTAGTGACACTAACGTCAACCCCAAAATGGAGATTGAGTGTGGACATGCATCGTCCCACGACGTTAACTAAGGCGCTGCTTGGGAGGCAAACCAAGACACCTTATTGCTTTATTTTTTCTTTAAGAAATAATGATGTGTTATTTGTGTATGTTGAAGTGGGAAAGTTGTTGAAAAGTGCAGGTTGGTAAGGTAAAGGTCTAGTGGGCGCATCACCGAAGAGGTCGGCAACCCCGACCTAGACCGTGGTTGGACTGAAGACAATCTTACATTAGAGTATTAAAACTCGGTGAGCCTAGAAAATTATTGGCGAGTCACCGACCAGGTCGGCGATCTCGATCTACTCCGCCGTTGGGACCCCCACATAAACTGAAGGTCCTATAAAACTCGACGAGGTAAGTGGCCACTTGGCGTGTCACCGAATAGGTCAACAAACATAACTAATGTCACCGAATGGGCGAGAACTGGATGGTTTTTAAAAGGCCAAAGATTTAAACTTTCAAACTCTACACTTTCTCTCACTTTCGACCTTCACAAACCCACACCCGTTTAGTATTTTCTATATTTTTTGTGTTTTTACTATATTTGAGTTGTTGATTGGTGCTCGGAGTTGGATTACATTGTCGTCTAGCATTTCAATTTTATTTATTCGGCATCTAAGGTTGGTTTTTCGAACCCCAAATTTATTTTAGCAATTTTGTACTCATTTTCAATGATCTTATCTTAGTGCTGAGTTCTGGGCCTCTCTGATCTTAATTTTTTTCCTTGTGGCTGTGAAAATCTATCCCGTAGTGTTTATAATGTTAAAATCCCATATTTTTGTGCCTTAAAATTGGTTAAATCTAATGGGATTGTGCTTGCATACTGTTGAGTGTAGTCGGGTGAAGTCGAAGTAACACATGTTTGTGCCAAATGACGTAATTTGCCCAATGATAGAGCGGGTGACATCATTCTTAAGGACAAAATTCATCAAATGGCTAAATTAGGCAAAACCGGTAGAAGTTTGAGTGTCCCGGGATAATAGGTGTAATGGGTCTTGCTTTAATTTGATGGGTGCATGCTTTGATTTTATTTTTGGGGGTTGCGGTGTTGAATTCGAGAAGTTGGGTTGAAAGTAGGAACGTTGGGTCGAGCTCTCTCGAAGTTCCCCATCTCGGCTTTAATTTCTTGCTAAATGAGTAGTTTGGCTGTGTAACTTTCGGCGAGAAGCCTGACGTCGCCAAAAGCACTCGACAACTCGCCCAAAGTCTTCTTGATCGCCACTTTGTCTACAACCCTTTCTACACTTTAACTTTCTGCGAGCTAACCCTTCCTTGGTGAGAGCTGTTGGCTAATCGCTAAAAGGCCCTTCCTATTGCCGACATGCCTGCATTTTAGAGCCAATTCTTTAGGCAAGCCCGATCTAGCTAGCCAAAGCGATTCGCTGACTCACCGTCTCGTTTGGCGAGTCTGTCTGCAACTATTTTTTTCTGCTTTTCTTTGAAGGTTTTCTAACTTTTTCTTGATGTTTTGCAGATATAGTAAAGACCAATATTGTCATGCTAAATCGGAAAAGAGCACGGGATATCACAATAAGTGAAGGCGGATAAAATCCTCCCAACAAGGGAAGAGAAGAACTTCCACCTAGAGATAAAGGCAAGGGCAAGAGGCCAATTTTTGATAGGGGGACTACTCCCCGAGGCCCCTATAATCCTTCTTGGGTCCGGGGATTCTATGCAGCTGTGGAGGACTTTTTGGCAGATACACCCTTAGCAACTCCTAGTGGGTTTGGTATTGTTGTTTCTTCTTAAGTAACTCCGTGTACTGAGGCCTATGACCAGAGTTATGGACAAGGCACTGATGCCCAGATAGTTGTAGCGAATGTATAGACAAGACCTCTATTTACCTCCCTCTTTATCTTACTTTATTTCACTTTTGGATATTTTTGTTTGCATTTGAGGACAAATGTTTTATTTGTGGTAGGGTGAGGCCCACCTTTTGTGATCTTGTGACTCTCTAATTTTATCTACATATATTGGGTTTTGAGCTGAAATTGTCTTTTATACACGGCATTTTGTGGATGTTTGAGCTTGTAGCTCCATGTTTTTAATTGTAACTGATTTTTGACCACTTCCAAAAAAAAATTCCACCTTTTGTTTGTGTTGAATATGGTTGTTTTTTTTATAAATTTCAGTATCGGTTTTGATCAATACCAATGATTAGAATAGTGCTCATAATGGAACAAAAAATTAATGTGCGGCTACGATGAGGCCAAATGAAGTTGCATAGCAAATATGTGAACTATTTACATCTCGTTGTGACTAGCTAAGGATTGAATTGAGTCTCTTGTGATGAACATTGCACACTAGCGAAAGTGTTGAGTCTTGTTTGACTTTGGTGTCAATGCCTTGTGTGATGAGTTTACCGTGAACCATGTGTGATTACACCTAGAATTTTCCCCTTTGGTCCGATTGACTAAGTGATGTAAACTCTTGAGATGATCTTAGGCAATTTTAAAGAGTGAGAAACCATTCGACATTATACCCCTTTTATGGCATACCTTATGAGTGTGTGAACCCCTTTTGAGCACCCTTTAAGCCTTAACCTTTTGTTGGAAGAAACTTGATGAAAACATTGTGACCATTTGTTGATCCAATACCCACAATCCTCATGATTTGTGAGTTGGGGGTGTGGTGAAAAGAGAAGGTAAATCAAGACGTGCAAGAAAGTCCCCTTTTACCCATGTTTTGAGAAAAATGGAACCCCTCCATACAAAAAAAAATGATAGAAAAAGAAGAAAAGAATGAAAAAGAAAAAACATGAAAAAGTTATGCAATAACGCTGTGAAAATACAAAAAGAAATTGGGTTTCCAACAATCCGTGGAAAGTGAATAATGGGATGACTTGTGAGCATGAATGAAGAATGATGAAGAAAAGGAAAGGAAGTGTTGTTCACACCACATCTCATGAGGACTATAGCCATTGAGCCTAAATAACCATAGCTTTGCACTCAGCCCCGTTACAAGCATTGGAACGGCTTTTTTGATCTTGACTGAGCTGAAACAAATGTTGGTTGGAAAATACGAGTAAACCTATGGGTGAAATCATACATTTTGTTCATCTTTGTGAGTGTGAGCGTTGCATTTGATTCTAGAACTTTAAATTGTTTAACCATTATGTGTGAATATGGAATCATTCTTTGTATGAGGGCATTTGATCACCTTTGTTGAGCTTGAACTTGCATTTGAAGGAAGTAATGTGACTTTGAGATTCTTTGATAATGGTGAGTCACAACTTGAGTCTTTGAGTCCATGATTGATTCTTGCATGAGTAAGTTGAGTCTTGTTTAGCAATGTTTGAGATATCCTTTTTAAACTGCTGAACTTAAGTGTTACTTAAGGACAAGCAAAAGTTTCAAATGGGGTTGTTGATGATTCCACGATTTGGCCTCATTTAGGGCTTCGTTTTAATAGATTCAGTGTCCTCAAATGCATATTTTGTGCCAATAACTGATGTAAATCGTTGAATTTCAGGTATTTGGATTGAGGAACAAAGCGTGGACATTATTGAGCAAAAAGGAACAAGGCAGCTGAAAGTACGAAGGAAAGAAGGTTTCAGGATCGCTTCACCCATTAGGCGAGTCATCGAACGGCCAGGGCCACACCTAATGTTTCAAAGTGCCAAGCATCGAAAGAGAAAATCTAGTCGGTGAGAAAATGCAGAAGTTGGCGAGTCACTAAACGGTTCCACGATGCAGTGTCATATCGTCCAATGATACAGAACTTGACGATGCTAAACGCAAAAGCAAAACGGCAATGATAATGACCAAAGGGCGAATCGCCGATTGGATCACCGAAACCGACAAACTGCGCCGACTGACCCTTCGCAGCACACTTTTTGACAACTATAAATACTTGTTTAAATTTTTAGCTTAGTATCTGATTTAACCTTCATTAGTTTTTGAAGTTGAGAGCTTAGAACTGAATATATAGACAATATTTCCTTAGCTTTGAAGATTTCCATTTCTATGAAATTGGAAGGGGGTGTTGAAGACACTTCATCTTAGACATTTTTAAAGAATATATCAATCCTACCTAGTTGATGGAAACATAACTCGGTAATGACTTTTACTTTTTTACTATGTCTATCTAAAACCCTAATTCTTGGGGTGTGATTATGTGATTATAGGTTGATTTAACTGCGGGGTATTGTTAATTGATAGTTGATTTGATGTTTAAAAGTGATTTCATTCAGTACTTGTGGTTGAATTTAATGGGTTTTAGTTGCAAATACAATCTTAACTTCGTGTTTATGTCTTGCTTGAGAGAGAGGTTTCGAGACCAAAATTAGTGAATTAATGGTCTGTGGGTATTGGGTTGTCATCGGTTCAGCTCGATAGACTGAATCTTAAACCCTTTTCCACACATTCAGCTCAAAAGAGTGAATGAACTAAAGCAAAGGTTTAGTTTCATTGCTGCTTATTAGTGTACGAGAGAAACCATTCGATTTGGGGAAAATTATTCGAAAGAAAGTTTATCCCACTAAAGTTTAGCTTATTCACTGATTTGCAGTTGTTTACTATTAATTGCAATTAACCGGTTGTTTATGTTGACCCATAATCCAATCACATCCCAAGAATCCCATTTCTATATTGGTATTTTCGTGTTATTTGTTGTTTTAGCTGATAGTACAAACAAACCCCCTTTATATTTGACACTTGTGTCACCTATAATTTAAACCATGTTTTTCTTCATAAATATTTTTAGCTATGATTGACTTCAACATATTTATACTTTTCTAGCGATTCTTGAGTATGAACCACTCCCTTGGGACTCGACCCCAACTCACTAGTTGGATTATATTACTACTCACGATCGTTGGCATTTAGTATTGGATGAAGTGTCGTGATATGGGAAATCAACAACCCAAACTTTTATGTTTTTACTACTTTTGATTGAATAATGGGTGTTCAATGTGTAGGTTGGAAATTTTGAATTGCGGGAAAATGGGCAGCTGGACGAGCCATCGGTGAAGTCAACGCCTCGCTGAAGAGGTCGGTGAGCCAAGATGGACTGGTGTTTGAACCACCATAGCTTACTGGAGGTTCTATAAAACACGGTAGGCTAAAGTTCTACTCGGCGCATTAGCGAGTGTCCTTGAGACGTAAGTCATAATCGTTGACTGGGGCGCGGACTGAAGAGTCAAAAAGGACAAACCGTTTTAAAGTTGAAAATCTCCCTCATTTCATACTTTTCAATTCCAAACATTCATAACCGCGTATTTGCTTACTTTCGTACTATTTAACTTGCTTTTTGTGTGGAATTGATAACTCGGGAAGTATTTTCGGATTCGTTGCTAGCCTACATTTTCAAATTCTTTTCATCTAAGGTTGGTATTCTGAACCCCATCTTTACATTTTAATGAAATCAAATGCTTGATCATTGAATTGTTACACTTTGTGCATAATTATATATGTGTTGAATGTGTGGTGTTAACTTATGCCCATATTTAGTTTTAATCGACGTTAATTGGCCTTTAATCATGAAATACCGTGTCTAAGCATGCTAAATTTTGTGGGTTGTGTTGAAGTTGTTGTGGGTCTTGTTGGGGTGACGTTAAAGTAACCCTGAATTGTGTCCATTTTTGGATTTTTCCCAATGATAGAGCGATTGACATCATTTTAAGGGTAAAAGACATCAATTGGCCAATTTAGGCCAAATCTGGGGAAGTCTGAGTACCCTGTGGGCATCGGTAGTATGGGTCTAAGCCTAATTGCGTAGAATAATAGTTTAATTTTTGTTTCGTGGGTTGCGTGGTAGATTTTGAACGTTGAGGGGAAAGTATGTCATGTTGGACTACTCGGTGAGCTCGGTTGAGCTCGCCGAGTGGTTTGGCGGTTCGCCTAAATACCCCTCGATCGCCTTTTAATTCTCTTTTTTTTGGCTTGAGTTCTTTAACATTCAATGATATGCCTGAGCTTGCCGAGTTCACTCGGTGATTTGGTGAAAGTCCCTTCTTTACCCAAAATTCATGAAATTGTTCTGTAACATTCAGCGAGCTACTTCTAGTTCACCTAATGTTGTCGGCGATCTGCCTAATGGCCCTGGACATCGCCGACCCGTGCTTACTTTTGAAAGATTTTATTCTGGAACTTTCGGCGAGCCCAACTTTGCTCGCTAAAGGGGTTCGGCTAGTCTTTCAATGCAAGTTTAAAAATTTGAATATTCTTTTGAATTGTATCTAACATGTGTTGTTCTGTTTTGCATAAATGGATATACCTAAGGTTGCAGGAAGGAATCAAGCGCCTTGAAAGTGGGATAGAGGGATAGGTATTAATGAGGAGGCTGCAGCATCCCGAGCCACGCTTTCCAAACTTCCCACAAAAAGGGTAAAAGAAAAGGGCAAATGTCATAATCCGAGTCTACTCCCCGTAAGCGACTCGGTGTACTTTTCTTCGAAGGGGTCTCATAAAAGCCTCATAGAATATTCATTGCATAAGATACTTAGAAATAGTGCGAAATTTATAACCTTTCTTTTGTAAATCCAACAATCGAAAACATTAAAAGCAAGCATAAGTGTATCGTCTCACATGGCCATCTAAACAACATACTTGAAACAAAATAAGGTCACAGCCCTTTACAATCGACATTTTAACAATAGTCTATTACATGAAAAGAAAGGAAACATCAACTACTTGTCCTCGATCTATGATGACATACCACTTATTCTTGGAGAATCTCAATTCCAAGCTTCATTAGAGAGAATCACTAAAATGCCGGAACCTACACTTGTAGTAACACATCAAGAAGAATGGGTTAGCACAATTAAGTACTAAGTATGATAGCCATGCAAAAACATGCTCAAAATGAACATTTTATTTGAAAACCATGCTTTATGTATTTGTGAGAAAACATCATGAATATAAGCATAAGAGGAATAATATTAAACCATAACCAACAAACAAGTCATTTAATCACATTAGAACCAAATCATCATGTAAACCATTACCTTCACATTAAGCCTTCACCTCAAGTAACCCTCATGCTATACCTTGTGGAATGTATGGATAGCGTCTCATACCACCATCCACACCAAGGTACCACATTAAAGTCATCAAAAGTGAACTTAGTATTCAACCTTTACATCCTTACACAATACTCATACATAAGAGACATAAACATTACATAAGCCATATATTCACATAAGGAAAATCACCTAAGACAACACTAAGTCATACTTGTTCAATGTGCAAATAGCATCCCATACTACTACTCACAGTAAGTACTCCTTTGAAGTCACCATAGACAAGGCACATTCACATTTAATAAGTCATAACAAGGAGGTAACTCATAATCAATCCAAGTATAGCATGCATCATCTTATTAACCATATAATTCAACATTATTAATTAGCTTAATTACATTAAGAGCACCTTCATTTATTAAACATTAAATCAACATTCTTCATTAACATAATCATAAGAGCACATTCATTACATTTAACATTATGAAGGAACACACCACGACCTCTCTCAAAGCCTACTTATGCAATGCATAGATGGCATCCAATACCACCACCCACACTAAGTAGTGTGTCTTAAGAAGCCATAGTTCATTAACATTCTTTGTGGGGGTAAGTTTTAACCGACATAGACCATGTGAGCTTGAAATAGAATCCCGGTGTCACCCTCACTGGATAAATGTATCCTACTTGCCTAAGGTAGGACCATTGTTTTATAGCTTTAGTGGATCCACTAGCTAGACCTATGTGGGCACATAGTTTATGGTATAGGGAGATTGCTACTAGATACCCCACCTCAACTAACTTATGGGCATCCATCTTAATAGATTGTTACTAGATACCCCGCCTCAACTCACGTATGAATATCCATCTCAATCCATATCCACTCGGTGATTAGCATTATTACCTATAAATTATTTGACATTCATTACTTTCATTCATTATTATGGGATAAGATATTGCTACTAGATTCCCCGCCTCAACTAACGTATGGGCACCCATCTCAAACTCAATTGAGAATAGCCTTTCACAACATGTCATTATCATTCATTAGAGTACAACTGAGAATAGCCTTTCAATCAACCCATCATCATTAGCATAATCATAGAAACTTCATTAATTAGTCATTCATGAGTGTGTGTGTGAGAATCATCTTTCACATATAGCCTCATCATTGATAGGTGTTAATTGAGAAATAACATTCAATCATAACTCAATTACATTCTAAACATGATCATTATACAATAATTGAAATCACACAAATATACTTTACCTCATGACCATACATAGATCCTTCATATATAGCGGTACAAGGAAGATATCCATCAATTCAATACCACAATATACAAAGTAAGTAAACACCTCCACCTTTCAAGTGGATCAATATATCAAGCACAATTCTACTTCAATATGTATTTTGATAATAACATGCCCTTCAAGGGTCATGGATAACATTCACCCACACACCTTAGATCAATACAATTTGGCAAGAGCAATAACATAATTTGAATATTCTATATCCATATACACATAAACAACCCACATACTTCGTAATCAATCAAATCCCAATCACAAATCACAACTTAGGAATTTGGGGGAAAACATGGGTTCTAAGAATAAATCATCTTAATTCATCTTTAAATCCACAATTAATTGATAAATCAATGCAATAAAGCATTTAGAAATCATTTAGAATGAAACCATGTATAGATTGAAATCTACGATTTTTGGGTAATCATTGGACACTTGAAATTACTTTTGAAATTGGCTCCTTGAAAGAAACTAAGTCGAGGATGAAGACCACCATACCTTTAATGGAATAAATCCACGAAAATCGCTTGAAAAATTTGAAGATTTGACCTTGGAAGCTGGAAGTCTTCACCTCCAATGGTGGTTTCTAGAGAGAGAACTTTTGGACGGGAGGGGAGGTTTGTATTTTCAGTTTTTTGAAATAATGAAGTCTAAAATATGTTTCAACACTTTAAAAACCCTTAAAATACCATAAATAACTAATTAAAACCGTCCCCCAACCAAACTGAACTTAACATGAATTTACCAAACCACCCCCACATTGGCCGAACCCTTGAGAACTTTTCCAGGGGTGAACCACGTCCACCAAACCACGGACCGTTGTCTGGATCACACCCCATCCTGGTCAAGCATGGTTTGGGGATGTGGCTTGGACATGAGTGACTTCACCCACATAACAAGTCCCCGAGTCGTGGTTTGACCTACGGGGCGTGGTCCCCCTCCGTAGGTCACCACATTTTTGGCAACACTCTCTTTTTGGGGCAGTCTTTGGGTTAGGCAAAGGTTCCTCCTGAAGGACCCCTAGGGTTGTCCTTGACGAGTCATACCTTGATGTTTAACCCCTATACCCCTCAACCATAACTCGGAACAACATTAAAACGCATTAAACCTCACACTAAACATAAAGACAAACTATATAGAATCTAGTTTCACTTATTCGTTTTACAGATCGTTACATTATCCCGCACTTAGAAACATTCATCCTCGAATGGAGCTTTAACCATATTAAGGGGTAAACGACCCAAGACTAGCATCCCATCATGCATGCAACATCATAAACAATGCACAAATATAGGACGAAACATCAACTCCACATCAATAAGCTCAAGGCAACATAAGAAAGTAGGAGCGACTTCTACAAAAACATTATGCAGCATAACTTCAACATTTCTCATTAAATTGGAGGAATTACTTCTCCACCTCATATCATGCTCATCACAACATCATTAAGCACATTCTGCAATTTCTTCATAAAAACACATTTAGGCATGCCCAAAATTTAACCTCATGAAGCATATAGACAAATCATACTAGATGCATATCAACAAGAGGAACGTAGTTTGTAAAAACACATTTTCTCATTTAGACATAAACTTATCAAGAACATACATAACATAAGGAGACCGTGGAAACACATATTCACACATGACTCAAAAACATGAAACAAGCTACAAGGAACTCTTGGTCTCAAGCTTGAATAAGAATAGAAGTAAAGAGATAAGGGTATCAAAATTCTCAACAACCTTACTATTCAACATACCATCCCTCAGTTAGGAGAAAACCAAACCAAGGTTAACATGAAAACAATATAGGAACCTCAAAAAGACATTCACAACCAAAAGTAACTATCACATACCGGTTCCTTCATCTGGATTGGCTCATTTGTCCTTGTTACCTTGAAGCACATAGAAACGGTTTCACTTTGGAGCATTAGGATTCGGGCCTTAAAGAGAAGCTTGTTTGGTCTCTTTTCTTTTTGTCATAAGTGTTGGGAAATATCTATTCTTATGACCCTTCTTTCCACACCTAAAGCACCCATCCGTGCCGACAAGGCACTTACCCAAATGTTGTTTCCCACACTTGGCACATATAGGTCTCTCAAAAGAAGAACCACTTCCATTCCCTCCTTTAGATTTATGGTTAGACACCCTATCATTGTTGACCATAGGAGAATCTTATTTGTAAAACCTCTATGTGGACCATGGTTGACTTTGTTCATCGGACCTAGACATCTTCATCTCTCTACTCTTCCTCTTAAGTTTGGACTCCTCAATAGATTGAGCATACACAATGAGTCTAGCAATGTACATATCATCTGATACATTGCCGTATGACACTCTTCCTTAACTAGGTCGGATACACCGGTCATAAACCTACCTATCTCTAGGGTTGGACACCAAAGATGGAGAATACTTAGACAATAGGGTAAACTTCAAGGAATCCTCCTTCACACTCATGACACCTTGCCTAAGGTTGATAAATTCCTCCACCGTAACCTCCCTCTTCTCACGGGGAAAGTACCTACCAAGGAATGCTTCATTAAACTGCTCTCATTCTATAGGACCCGCTTCTATAGGCCTATTGCTTTTCCATTGTGTGAACCAAACTTGGGAAACATCTTTCAATTGGTAGGAAACTAGTTCCGCTTTTTCTCTAGAAGTCACCCCCATAGCATTGACACTTTTATACACCTCATTCAAAAACTCTTGGGGGTCCTCTCTCACTTTAGAACCAAGAAATATCGAAGGATTCATCCTCACATAGTCCCTCAACCTAGAAGCCATAGTGATCTCAATAGCATTCACTCTAGGCCCCATATCTCTATCAACTTGGGCCGTCATGGCTTGGGCTAAGGTTAGAAATGTCGACCTAATCTCTTCATTTGTCAGCTCCAGAACATTAACCAAAACTTTATTGCCTTGAGGAACTTGGCCACCTTGAGGACCTTGGGGAGGAACTCCCTCATTCACATTCTCCTCTTCCACTCTCCTTGCAGGCGTCTTTCTTGTATTCATATCCTATAAGCACAAGAGAAGGATTAGGAAAAGGACACTGAAAGACCGAAACTCTAAGGCACGACTTCAAGAATATTAAAGAAGTGTAACTTCCTAACGTCCTATAGCCTCTCGCTGATAGATGTGTCACGACTCAGACCGATGAACAAGACTCTACTAGACGTGGCTTGTGAGACATCAACCTTAAAACCTTTTGCTCTAATACCATGTTTGTCACGACCCAAGTCTACACCCCGGAAGTGACACGGCATACTTGACGCCGAAAGGGTCTCATACAAGCCTCATAGCATATTCGTTGCATAAGATACTTAGAAATAGTACGGAATTTAAAACTTTTCTTTTATAAGTACAACAATCGAACACATTAAAAGAAAGCGGAAGTCTATCATCTCACGTGGCCATCTAAACAACATACTTGTAACAAAATAGGGTCACAACCCTTTACAATCAACAACTTAACAATAGTCTATTACATGAAAAGAAAGGAAACATCACCTACTTGTCCTCGATCTATAAGGACATACCATTTAGTCTTGGAGAATCTCAATTCCAAGCTTCAATAGAGAGAATCACTCAAATGCCGGAACCTACTTGTAGTAAAACATGAAGAAGAAAGGGTTAGCACAATCAAGTACTAAGTATGATAGCCAAGCAAAAACATGCATAAAATAGACATTTTATTTGAAAACCATGTTTTATGCAATTTTGAGAAAACATCCTGAACAGAAGCATAAGATTAGAATGTAGGCAATATGCGTTAGTACAAAATGTACCAAGTATGAAAGCTAGCACAACATCATAAGAGCATCTCAAATGGTTGGTCAACATAAGACATAAGCATAAGAGATAACAACATAGTCATAGCATAATCATCGTAGTCAGAACACAATCATCATAGTCATAGCATAGTCTCCAACATAAGCATCATATAAACATATGTCAACATAAGATATAGTTAATGAGCATAGGAGATAAGTCATAATCATATACGCATAATTAATCCTTAGTCATCTATACCATAATAGCATCATTCTCAAGTAACCTTAAAAGCATACATGTGCAAAGAAAGAATAGCATCCCATAATACCACCCAAGCCAAGTATCCCTTTTTTGTCATCTTAATCATAGTATATATGCATGGTTAAGCCTTAAGCCTTTCTACCATAAGGGCACCATACTTCTAAGTAACCTCAAGACACATTTATACAATGTATGAAAGGCATCCCATACTACCTTTCACACTAAGCATAACCTTGAAGTCATCCTAGTCATATTCACCCTACCTTGGTCTTAATACTAGTTTTCTTCATAAAGAAAACAGAATTATCAACTTAGTCAATCATATCATGTCAAGGAAGGAAACTATAGCACAATCATATCTAAGCATACATCATATAAGACAACACTCATAACATAACCTTAAGTCATACCTGTGCAATCCAGGAGCAGCATCCCATAGTACTACTCATACTAAGTACTTCTTTAGGTCATCATACTCATGGGAACTCTAGGGGACACTCTACTAAGTCTACCTTAGATCCTTCTTTTTTTGAACCCTAAGAGATACTATACTAGGTACATCTTAGTTCATTACTAATCTTGTTTAATTGATATATAGCCTTAACCGGCATGAAAACATATGAGTTATCACATTATCTCTGATGGTGTTACCCACATCATCAAGGGTTGGTCCACTTGCCTAAGGTACGACATATTTGTAAACTTAGTCGGATCCACTAGCTAACTTTCCTACGGGGAATGTAGTTATGGGATATGAAGATTGCTACTAGAAACCCAAACTCTACTAGGTGATGCTTCCATCGCATGAGACATACTTGGGGAAATCCATACTCTTCTAGGTGAGAGATCCCATGTGGGAAGCCCAAACTAAACTAGGTGGGAACCTCCATGAAAGCCCAAACTCAACTAGGTTAGTCGAGATCATTCGGCGTTGTTAGTCGAGATCGCCAATCAACTCGGCGATCCACCCTTTGGTAGGTTTCGTCACTGTCTTGCTCTATCCTTCAGCATCATCATGTTTTGGATCATTGGGTGAAATAGTAGTATTTCGCAGAACTGCTCAAAGACACGCCGACTGCTTCGTTTCACCGTGATGCTTATCGTGACCAACGACACTAACCTACGGTACTAGTGTCTACGATTGTCGATAATATAGTAACCCAACCAAGGGTTGGGGCCGTATCCCAAGGGAGTGGTTTTGAGAATTAATAGAAAAAAAAAATTAGTTCTAATTAGTCATAGCTAAAGACATTAACGAGTAAAAACATAGTAAATTAAAGGGGGTGACACAAAAGTGTCAAATATCAAATGGGGGTTTCTCACAAGTGTAATAAAAGCAACAAAATTTAAGGGGAGAGCAAGTATGGGGAGAAGTCCTTAGGGTGTGACCGCAATATAAATCGATATCAATCGTTGAGTACATGCTTTCGATAGGAAATTTGCACGCTAATAGTAACTAGGCTGAGCTTTAGATGGAAATAAGTTCCCTCTTGGGCAACTTAGCCCGTTTCAAATGGGTTCCTCTCGAACACCCATTTGCCACATAAAGGCCAACCTACACCTTACCCCACTCACTCTCTCAAGATAAGTGTTAGGATATGGGACTAGGGCTCACCTTCTCGGGATGAACATCATGTCGAGCCACTCCTTAGGCCATCAGTCCAGCGGTCCTGGTTTCGCAACCTCTCTCTCTCGAAAGCCGAAAACAGATGGGTGGTTTTGTATTTACAACTACAAACCCATAAAATTAAACCACAGCCACTAGGTGAAATTACCATTAAAATACATCTAATCTATCAGCAAACAAGACCCAACAATAATATCAACACATATTTGCCAAATCACACCCCAAGAATGGGGGTTTTAGCTAGACATGAATAAGAGATAGAAATATATACCTAAATGATCTTGCATTCAAATGGGTATGAAGATTTAAGTCTTGTGAGAGGCCAAGAATGAAGAATCCAAGAGACCCAACTCCAAATGTTGAAGATGAAAACCCTCTTTTCCTTCAAGTCTCCAAAACCCTCTCAAGCTTAGAGAAAAAATATCAAAAAGTACTAATCTATCTGAAAAAATTCTAATAATGGTTCAAATCTCCTAAAATTAATAAAGAGTTTAGTATTTATAGACTTCAAAAAATAGTGTTGGCAGAACGCTTGACGAGGTTAGTCGGAATCGCCGATTAAATCGGCGATTCACTGTTTGGTGTAGTTCATCGCCTTCTTGCACTACCTTTCAACACCATTGTGCTCTGTGTCATTAGGCGACATTGTACTACTTTGCGGAACTATTAGGTGCAACGCAGACTGCTCCGTTCGTTGCCTTTTTTATCCACCTCCTTCAAGGCTTTGGGTACTGGAACAAAGGGCGGAGTACATCCCTTCGGCGAATCACCAAGCGTGCTTGGCGATGCTCAGGATTCAGCTTCTTCGTTCTTTTGAGCCTTTTTGTTCCTTTTTGCGCCTAAGTCTCCATGCTTCCAGTAAAACATCAAATACCTGAAAGTTAAGTGTTTTCATCAGATATTTAGAATTAATAAGCATTTGAGGATACTATTTATATTAGAATAAATCCCTAAATGAGTCCAATTTGTGGACTCATCACACCGCCGATTTGTTCAGTTCTTTCAGGGCTCGGCACATAGGATCAAAAGGAGAAGTCAGATCATTTGGAGACACGACGAATTGCTTCAGCGATTCCCGGGTCTTCATTTCTCCATTCTTTCAGCTTCCTTTCACTACAAGAAAATAGTCGTTTAGCCATAGATGCAAATCCTAGCTAAAGTGATAAAATCCCTAGCTAATGTCAATTTAGCTAGGAAAATGACCCTAGCAGACCTTCAAAGCTAATAAACTCTTAGCTAATTTTTAGCTAGCAAATTATGTCATTCCTAGCTAATTTAGCTAAGATATCTCTGCTAGGCTCTTTCTGTAGCAAACAGTTTGCTACGATGTATACTAGCTAAATTCATAGAAAAAATTGTTTGGTAAATGTTGACTTTACTAAGACTTAGCAAGGAATTACCCTATCTAAACTTACAAATTCTCTAGCTATTTTTCAAATTTTGCTTGAAATATTTTCTTTGCTAAATGAATAGCTAAAAATGAAAAACATAGTTAAATCAAATCAATTTTTCAAAATAAGCACAATTATAATATCATCAATCCTTGAATTGTGAAGTACATGTTTACTAGCTAAAACATGTCTTAAAACATAAAAACAGTAACAGAAGTGTCTTAAAACATAAAAATAGTAACATAAATTATCTTAAGGTACATTTGGGGTAGAACCAGATCCATTTGGTGGTGGTTCACGAGTAAAACCAAGCATCCGAGCCACATCAGCACGAACTGCAATAATCACTTGAGCTTCCATATTTTCCTGAATATCCATTTGCACATGCTCTTGCATATTCGTCATCCGTTGCTCTAACACGCGGTCAAGAAGTTGTTGAAATTTAGGTGTTTCAAATATTTGTTGAGTAGGAATATTTGAAGGATATTAAGCAGTAGAGAATGCACAATTAGAATTCTTTGAATCTTCCATCGAACAATTTCTAGAACCAAGCCCATATATTTTTCCTTTTTTAGTTCCACCAACTGTTTCTATCCAAGTTTTTAGTAATTGCTCCTCCGATACAGTTTTCAATAAATTCACATCATCTTCACTAGTTTTTTCTCCTTCATCTTCTCCATTTGTGGTCATGTTTCTCTCCATGTCTCCGTCATCTACTTCAAGACCTTCTTCATTCCTTAATGTTGAAGTCTCACCCACCTTATCCTTAATTGTATTTGTAAATGTATTCTGAAAAAGAATAAAGTGATTAGCTATTACATTGTATAACAAAGCTATCAAGTTGCAAAAGGTGCTATGAAAGTACTCAAATTTATTCTGTAATAGAATAAATGGACAACAAGAAATATACTTATATAATTAAAGGAATAGAATATTGTAACTGATGAAGTAAACATTGAAATATATATTTCAACTAATACAAGAACATCTTTCCTAAATGCTATATTGAAACTATCTAGGTTCCTTATTCAAACCTTAAGGTGGAATGAGAGTCAAGCTTCACAAAATATAATGAGTTCAATAAGAAATATACAGATGGAAAGAAGTTTGGAACAACCTATTCATGTTGAACTATCCACTGGTATGCCTTTAACATGTAACCCACCGAAAAAAAATGTTGGACGACCAGTAATTCTTTTAGAGGCACCACAAATAGTGAAACAGACCGATGAATGGAATAATGCTCTTGTGATGTATACGTTATGAAGCACCTATTTTCTCCTACATGAAGTTACTGGAAGCCCATCAGTTTCTCTGGGATCAACTCACCGCTCCAGTATAAGTTCAAATACTAATAGCAGTGAGCATATGTCTGTAGTTTTTTATTCTAAAGAGTCTGGAGATTTTATGAATACCAGGCCTTCTGTGCATATGGAGGTCTATAACTAGTAGATTCTTTCACCTTTTGCTAGAATACCATTGAATTTGAGAAACAGTTCATCTGATGGAGGACACCATGTCATGATGGAGAACTACCGAATTCTTAATGTTGACCGTCCTCTACCAGCCTCAAGATCATCAGCACGGCGTATGAGCTGTTCCATGGAGTCACCTATGCAACAGTTACCACTGTCTCATCTTCCACAAATCAAGAAATTGGTACACTTATGGAGACTCAGCTGCAACATACATCTTTTTCGCTTCAAAACAGCTATGGTTAGGGTCTTTAGGCCCTGATGCATCTGAAGTTCTTGTCAAACATAAGTTTGAGATGTTTGGTCAAGTAAATATATTTCCATTCTTTGCATTCAAAGGTTTTGCTTTGGTTGAATACCAAAACGTTATGGATGTGGTGAGAGCCAGGGAAATCATGCTGGGAAATTCTCTTTGGGGTGCTAGTCTTCGAGTAAAATTCATGGATAAAGGATTAGGTACGAAGGGGGCTATAAATAGTGCAGGTGTTGGTTCTAGTTGCTTTATTTATGTTGGAAGTGTTCAGAGCTTCTGCGTGAAGGATGATGTCGTGCATGATCTGAGAAAAGAACTTCAAAAAGCTCTATGGATGGGTTCTAAAATTTTGTTTCTGTACTTGAGTTATATTACCACGATGCAGGCTCCTATATGGTGAAATTCCAAAAGAAAAATGATAGAGATGAAGTCTTGTTCACTGGCCCTGAACTATTGGGTTGCGGAAACTCTTAGTAAAATTGCTAGTCATCTAGAGAACAACTCTTTGTGGATATGTGTACTACTAAACAGAAAAGAGTATCCTATACCAGAGTCTTTGTGAAAATAAATGTAACACAAGGTTTGCCAGAAGAGGTTGAAATTGTTGATCCTACAGGAATGACGTTTGTTCAAAATATTAAATATTACTGGAAACCCATATTATGTAACAAATGTAAAAGATTGGTCATAAATACAACTTTGATAAAGGTGGACACATTCAACCTCCAAATAGGAGGGGTCAACAGGAAATTGTTTTGCCAAGGAGAAATCAGGTCCAAAAGTGGATCGCTAGACCAGGCAAAAAGAAAGATACATGCCTCCTCCACATGTAGATGGTACACATGATATGAACAAACATGATCAAAATAAGGAACCTCACAAAGCAATGAGCATACATCATCAGAAACAAAGGGAGGAAAAGCAAACAAAGTTACAAGAAGAGTGTTGTGACATTCTAGAAAGGATAATCACTTCCATTGGCGTGGATAACTAGCAAAGTAGTTTATCATACATAGAGTTGGTGCAGTTAGGTACCTCTTAGAGGAAACTACAAACATGGAGAATAGTGAATATGGCTAATGTTTTCTCTTCACTGTCTCGGGAAAATGAGGCGAGAAGAGAGACTTAGAAACCTCTTGATGGGAGGGTACACCTCTCTCTTTAATGAACTGATTAATCTGGAACGTAATGAGAATGAATAGCCCCTTCAAAAAAAAAAAGATGACAAGGTATTTGGAATAATGCTTTAGTGATGTATATGATGTGAAGCACCTACTTTCTCCTACATGAGCAATTATATTGATAGGTACTAAAATTTTGCTTCTGTACCTTAGCTATATTACCACGATGCAGGCTGCTACATAGTATAATTCTAAGACAAAAATGATAGAGATGAAGTCTTGTTCACTGGCCCTTAACTATTGGGGTGCGGAAACTCTTAGTATAATTTCTAGTCGACTAGAGAAACAACTCTTTGCGGATGTGTGTACTGCTAAACAAAAAAGAGTATCCTATACCAGAGTCTTAGTGAAAATGAATGTAACACAAGGCTTGCCAGAAGAGGTTGAATGGGTGTTTCTCAAACTAATACTTACAGAATTGGGATTTCCCAGTAATATGATAGCATGGATAATGATATGTTTCAACAGTGAGATACTTGAAGTTATTTCAAATGTGAAATCAATTTTATGGTGCAATAGTCCACCCTCAAACAAGTGCACCTAACACCACAACTAACAACCAAATATACTTAAAGTTCTTTGAAATATGAAATCACTCTCCCTACGGTATGCCCAAGAATTAAAGAAAAAGCAAACTTCTCATTAACAGAGCAATTTCTTTTTTCTTCTTATAAAACAATTCACATGGATTTAAATATGAACAAAAATAACTTTCAGAATAAATATCACTGATGAAATGAGATAAAAACATACCCACATCCTTTCTGACTTTCCACAGATCCACTTCTTTTTGTTTTTGGTTTTGTGAGTCATTAGAAATAATTCATCGTTCCGAAGCTCTTTACCAGTTAGTTCCTTCTACAACCATTAAATATAATGTTAATTATCAACATAAATCAGAGAATAATATAAGACCAATACTAATTAATACTAAACAAAAATAAAGAATTACTTACATGTCTTTTTCTGTACTCAGCAAATGCAACTGATCCTCCAGTATGTAAGGAAGGACCTTCTCCGTTATTAGATAACATTTTATTCTTTGAGTTGATTGCTGATATTTTCTTAAAACTGTCAAAGTTCCAATGTTGCATCAAATCATCCCAATGAACTTGAGCAATACACTTCGGTATTTTCTTTTTTCTTAAAAATGTCTTCTTTGCTTTTCCCAAACTATCACTCAATCTTTCACTACCAACCAGGTTAAAAGTTTTTCGAACAAGTACTTTATCTTCACCAGAAAAAGAATAATTCTTCTGCAAATATAAATTAAATAATCAATTTAGTACTATTTTTCAAGTTGAGATGCACAATCTAGTTAAT
>JAJOOH010013495.1:0-16452 GCA_029582605.1 Solanum gracilifrons
AATACAAGCTCATTTAGGTATAAATTTATATCTCTTGATATTTGGCTAAAAACCCCAATTCTTGAGGTGTGATTTAGCGAATATGGGTTAAGATAATTATTGGGTCTTACTTGCTGATAGTTTAAATGTTGTTTAATGGTGATTTCGTCTAGTAGTTGTGGTTGAATCTAATGGATTTGTAGTTGCAAATACAATTTAACTCATGTGTTTTTGGCTTGCTTGAGAGAGAAGTCACGAAACCAAGACCACTAGTCCCATATCCTAACACTCAGCTCGAGAGAGTAAGTTGGGTAAGGCGTAGGCTGATCTTCATGAGGCAAGTGGGTTTCTAAGAGGAACCCATTTAAAACGGGGTAAGTTGCTCGAGAGAGAACTTATTTCCACATAAAGCTTAGCCTAGTCACTGTTACTCTATAAATTTTCTATCGAAAACATGTACCCAATACTTTAGAATAACCCGTATTCCGGTCACATTCTAAGAATTCCCCTCTCATTTATAAATTTCTTTGTTATTTTTACTGTTTTTGATATGCTAGTGACAAAATCCCTATTGTTAATTGACACTTTTGTGTCCCCTTTAATGTACAATGTTTTTAATCATTAATGTCTTTAGCTATGCCTAGTTAGATAGAAATTTTATTTTTCTGTAAATTCTCAAAACCACTCTTTTGGGACGATCCCAACCCTTGGTTGGGTTATTATACTATTGCACGATCGTAGACACCCGAACTGTAAGATGTGTCGTTGATTACGCAAACATCACAATGGTGCCACTGTTGTGCAGTGGTGTTATTTTGGAATTCTTAGTTAAGTAGAATGTTTGATTCTTCCTAGTTTAATTTTTCTAATCTAACTTGTCGTTCTGTTTTGCTAGATTGAATACCAAAGCAGAGAACTAGAGATGGAAAATCAATATGGACACCACACAGATCATCCCCTTCTGAAACTATTGAACCTCATGGAGAACCTCCTGACATTTAATCAGGTAGGGGATGAGACAATTCAGGAAATGTGGCTGAAGTTTCAAGCGGTGCTGCAACCATTCCTATCTCACGGGATGACGGACAAGGGACTACTGGAGTGCTTGTATAGGGGTCTTGGACATGAGAATAGAGGTATAGCCGACCAACTTTGCTAGGGTGGTATGCTATACCTACCCTATGAAGTCATCGCAACACTCCTTGACGGTATGGTTGAAAGAAACAAAGAGGACCAAAAGAATCACGAGTGGGACGAACTAGTGGCTCAAGTAGACATTCTGTCCAAACGATTCATGGGGTTGGAAACACAAGCCATGGAAAAGAAAAAGAACTTCTTCCTTCGAGAATGTAGAGACGGGAAGAAGCATGAGGGTGTGCAAACAGACGATGCTTTTTTTTTTTTTTCAACAAAAACTCGATGAGCAAGATAAGAAGTTAGATGAGATGAAGTACAACATTGAAATGCTGAATGAAACGTCTACCTCGAACTCCTTGACTATTCACTTACAGGATGCTCAGATCACCCATTTCATGACAGGTCGTATCCACCGTTCGCCGAGGACTCACCTAGCTACACTTTGGGTGACTCCGAGGATGAAAAATAGTTGTTGACTTGTTTCGTGCCGCGACATTAACTATGGCGCTGATTGGGAGGCAACCCAAAACCCCTTTATTATATTATATTTGGGTATTAGTAAAATAATGATGTGTTGTTGGTGTAGGGTGAGGTGTGAGAAGTGCTCGAAAAGTACAGGGTGGCAAGCAACAGATCTAATTGGCGAGTCGCCGAAGAGGTCGGCAAACTCGACCTTATCCCTTGTTTGACTCCAAACATCTCCAAAATTAGAACCTGTAAAACTCGGCGAGCTTGTGAAATTATTGGCGCATCTCCGACTTTGTTGGCGATCTCGATGGAGACCACCGTTTGAACTCCTAGGTTAACTAGAAAGTTATATTAAACTCGGCAAAACAAGTGATTATTCGGCGACACGCCAACTGACTTGGCGATTCAGACTGATATCGCCAGGTGTGTAAGAATCAGATATCGCTTGAGTAAAGTTGAAACAGGGTGGCTGTGAAGCATTCGAGAAAGTGGGTTGAAAATAAGCATGTTTGGTTGCTTAATGATGTTGGGTAGAGCTCGTTGAATCACTCAATGGCTCGCCTAACGTCCCCACATCGCCTTTTTTTTAATGATAAAATTGTGGAAGGTCTACACTCAAAGTCACAGAAGAACCATGCCGCCCTGACAGATGGAGCAACAACATAGCCATGATCACTTCTTTACCTCCCTATTTGTCTTTCTTATTTTTATTTTGGTTTACTTTTAATTGCATTTAAGGACAAAGGTTTTTGTTTGTAGTGGGGTGAGGCCCACACCTTTGTGTGCTATTAACATTTGTGTTTTGCTTATATTTGGGTTGATCTGCTTTAAATTCTATCTTTTCTGTTTCTATGGATGTTTGAGCTCATTGCCACTTTTCATGTGTTGAATGTGGCTGTTCTTTAACAAAAACTTGAGTCTCAGTTTCGATCAATATCGATGACTTAAATAGTGCTTACAATCGAACAAATATGAATGTGCGGCTACGACGAGGCCAAATGAAGTTGCATAGACAATATGTGAACTCTTTGCATCTCATTATAATTATACATTTATCAAATCGAGTCTCTTGTGATGACCGTTGAACACTAGCGAAAGTGTGGAGTCTGGTTTGACTTTAGTGTCGATACATTGTGTGATGAGCTTACTTTGAACCATGCATGATAGATCTTAGAATTTTCCCCGTTGGTCTGATCAACTAAGTGATGCTATCTCTTGATATAATCTTTGTCAACTTCTAAGAGTGTGAGTCAATTTGACATATACCTCTTTTGTGACCTACCCTGTGAGCGTGTGATTCTATTTTGAATACTCCTTGAGCCTTACCTTTCTTTGGAAGAAACTTGATGAAACCATAACCTTTCTTTATCCACTACCTATACTCCACATGAAGTTGTGGTTAGTATGAATAACCAAGTTAGGCCAAAAGCCTAAGTTGGGGGTGCGGTAAAAAGAAAAGGGGAAGTCAAGAAGTGCAAGGAAAGTCTCCTCTTACCCATTGTTTTAAACAAAATGGAACCCCTGCATATAAAAAAACAAAAAAAGAAAGAAAAAGAAAAAGAATGAAAAAGAAAGCTGTGGAATAAAAGTTCAAAAGAAATGGGGTTCCCAAAGAATCCATCGAAAGTTAATAATTGGATGACTTATGAGAACTAAAGAGAATGATGATGGAAAAGGAAAGGACGTTTTGTGAACCCCACATTTAATGAGGATGAAAGTCACTGAGCCTAAATAACCATACCTTTGCGCTCAGCCCCATTACAAGCCTCAGAAATACCTTTTCGATCTTGAGTGAGCAGAAACAAATGTTGATCGGAAAATACAGGCAAGCCTATCAGTGAAAGCATGCATTGTGTTCTTGCTTGTGAGAGTGAGGGTTGCATCTGATTCAGAAGCTTTAAACTGTGAACCATTGTGTGATTATGGAATCATTCTTTCTGTGAGGGTATTCGAACATTTTAGTTGAACCTGAACTTGCATTTGAAGAAAGTATTGTGAGCATGAGGTTCTTTGATATTGGTGAGTCACAACTTGAATCTTTGAGTGCACATTTGATCTTTGCATAAGTAAATTAAGTCTTGTTGTGTGCATTCATGATTGAGTCTTGTGAGCACTGTTTGAGACACCCTTTCTGAATGGCTGAACTTGAGTTTGCTTGAGGACAAACAAAAGGTTAAGTTGGGTGTGTTGATGAGTCCACAAATTGGAGTCATTTAGGGCTTTATTTTAATAGAAATTGTGTCCTCAAATGCTTATTTTATCTCAATATCTGATGAAAACACGCAAGTTTCAGGTATTTAAAGTTTGAAGGAAAGCATGGACACTACTTCGCAAAAAGGAACAAAAAATCTGAAAAGAACGAAGAAAATGAAGTCCTGAGGATCACCGAGTCCACTTGGCGAGTCGCTGAATGGTCTCACTTCGCCTTTTGTTCCAGTGTGCTGATCCTTGAAGGAGATGATGAAGTAGGTAGAAAAAGAGAGCAGTCGGCGCTTCACTGAGATGCTCCGCGAGGCAGTACTATGTCGCTCAATGACCCAGAGAATGACGATGCTGAAGAATGGTGCAAGACGACGATGAACTACATCAAGGGGTGAATCGCCGAGTTGATCGGCGATTCCGACTAATGTCGCCGAATGATCCGCTGCAGGGCAGATTTTTGAAAACTATAAATACTCGTTGAGAGTTTTAGCTTAGAATGAGATTTTTAGTGTAAAACAATTATTATAATTTTCATATATAATTGTACTTTTTATTTTAGCTCTAAGTTTGAGAGGGTTTTGAAAACTTGAAGAAGAAGAGGGTTTCATCTCCAAGGATTTGGACTTGGGTCTCTTGGATTCTTCATTCTTGGCCTGTAACAAGACTTATATCTTCATACCCATTTGAATGCAAGATCATTTAGGCATAAATTTCTATCTTTTGATGTGTGGCTAAAACCCCCAATTATTGGGGTGTGATTTAGCGAATATGGGTTAAGATAATTATTGGGTCTTGCTTGCTGATAGTTTAAATGTAGTTTAATGGTGATTTCGTTTAGTAATTGTGGTTGAATCTAATGTATTTTTAGTTCCGAATACAAGTTCACTTATGTGTTTTCGACTTGCTCGAGAGAGAAGTCGCGAAACCCAAACCACTAGATTAATGGCCTAAGGAGTGGGTCGACATGAGGCTCAGCCCGAGAGGGTGTGCCCTAGTCCCATATACTAACACTCAGCTCAAGAGAGTGAGTGGGGTAAGGCGAAGGCTGGTCTTCATGCGGCAAGTGGGTGTCCGAGAGGAACCCATTTGAAATGGGGTAAGTTGCTCGAGAGAGAACTTACTTCCACATAAAGCTTAGACTAGTCACTATGACTCTATAAATTTTCTATCGAAAGCATGTACCCAATACTTTAGAATAACCCGTATTCCGGTCACATCTCAAGAATTCTCCTCTCATTCATAGATTTCTTTGTTATTTTTATTGTTTTTGATATACTAGTGACAAAACCCCCATTGTTAATTGACACTTTTGTGTCCCCTTTAATTTACAATTTTTTTAAACGTTAATGTCTTTAGCTACGACTAGTTAGAACAACATTTTATTTTTCTATAAATTCTCAAAACCACTCCCTAGGACGATCCCAACCCTTGGTTGAGTTATTATACTATTGCACGATCGTACACACCCGAACTGTAAGACATGTCGTTGATTACGCAAACATCAAGGAACAAGTTGAACAAAGGACTAATTTGATGACAAGAATTGAACTCTTAGTGAGACACATGATAGGTGCCAAAATTAAGTGTGTAAATTCAATTAGAATACATAGTGGAGCTCTGCTTAAAAAAGCGTCTTCTTATGCCTATATGATGAGGATATTAGATACTTGATGAATCAAGGGTCAAATTCTCAACTGGGGTACCAAGGGACCAACCAAGGCCTTTGGCATCCTTGGGAAGAGAATCTAGGTTAAAATCGAGATGGTCAATGGAGCGACTGGAAAGGCAATGGTGTGAGCAAGATAGATCTAGAGAAGATGATAGGTAAAATCATCGGAGTTCAAATCCATATATGCCAACCCAAAAAGCCGATGCTCCCTGAAATCAAGAAAGTGTTAGTGATCCAGCCAGTTCCAAAATTGAAGAGATGTTGAATCAATTTATAAAAAAGTTGATTATACGGATAAGAAGGTCAAGGAACTCAAAAGTGATATTTCCAATTTGAACCAAAACTTTTATCTCACACTCCGCTTCAATCAAACATTTAGAGACTCGATTGAACTATCTGTCGGCTCAAATGAATTCAAGAGAAAAAAGTACACTCCCAAGTGATACTCTCCTAAACACAAAGAATGATTGCCATTGCATGAAATAGTCAGAAGGAGTGGCAAAGTGCTTGAAGGACCCAAGGTAATTTCAAAGGAAGGTGCTAACAATAAAGTTGATGATGAGGTGATACCTAATGTACCTATCCGTGATGAGATTGATGAAGAGATATTGAAGAAGGACAAAGTAAACATCAGTGAAGATAAGGAGGCTGGTCCTCCTAGAATGATAATTGATGAGTCCAGAGCCGAAAGGGTAAAAAAATTGTTAAAAATTCCAAAAGGGTAACAAAACTGATTTTAGAACCAAAAGGATAACTTTCTAACGGTTGAATTAATGTCGCCAAAATTATGGTGGGCGCTGCAAGGTGCGGAATTCCATGTGCCTTGTAAGGCTCAGCCGCCATGTGCCTTACAAGGTACATGGAATTCCGTGCCTTCCGCCAAATTTTAAAAAATAAATTCTATTTCATTCCAATTAAATTAAATTTTTTTTACTTCATTTTACTATCTTTGTCGTGGTTAAAACTTAAAAGAAGTTAAATGAATCCACTATTTGATATATATTTTTTTGTTCAAATATTATTTTATTGTAAACTTTTTACACAAACAAATAATATTTGAAAAAAATAAATAATAAAAAGGTAACAATTAATTCAAAGCAAAGGCGCATGTCACCTTAGCCTTGTAAGGCGCACGGCCATGCGCCTTGCTTGGATTCTGTAAATTTTCCGTAAAACTTTTACAGTGTTAAATCAAATCAACACTGTAAATTTTCACGTACATACGGTGGATAAGTTTCAACAAAAATAAAAAAAATAATTCAATTAATAGTCAAAACTTGTTGGATAAAGTGATAAAAAAAATATTTTCGGCGTAATTTATTCATAATAAAATGAATAAATATTTACTAAAAATATATATATATATATATAAATCAGAACCAAATAAAATTTGAACAAAAAAATAATAAAAAACACATTTAAAAAACACAAACAAATAATATTTGAACAATTTTTTTTACAGAAAAATAGTATTTGAACAAAAAAATATATATCAAATGTGGATTCATTTAACTTCTTTTAAGTTTTAACCACGTCAAAGATAGTAAAATGAAGTAAATATTTTTTTTAAAAAAATTAATCAGAATGAAATATATTTTTTTAAAAATAAATTCTGCGCCTTGCGGCGCCCACCCTAATTTTAACGACGTTAATTCAACCGTTAGAAAGTTGCTCTTTTGGTTCTATAATCAATTTTCTTACCCTTTTGGATTCTTTTGCAATTTGTTTTTTACCTTTTTGGCTCCGGACTCGATAATAGATGTTGAGGAAAAAACAAGGGATAAACCAGATAAAAGTTATGATCCTAAGTGTCACTCTCCTTACCCTCAAGGACAACTAAGAAGAAAGAAGATGAGCATTAAAGAAGTTTGTAGATCAGCTCAACAAATTATTCGTTAACATTTCATTGATTGATGCTCTGTTGCAAATGTCAGGGTATTCAAAATTCATTAATGAGTTACTACAAAATAAGAGGGTGGTTATTGTGAGTACAATTTACATGTCCTACCATTGCAACATTGTGATGGAAAAGTTTTTTCCACAAAAAAAGAGGATGCGAGAGCTTTCACTATGTCATGCACCATTGCGGTGCAAACATTTTATAGCCTTATGTGATTTGGGAGCAAGTACCAAGTTGATCCCTCTTATTATTTTCACGGAATTTGATCTTGGTAATCCCAAGCCCACTCCTATGAGGCTATTGATGGTGGATCGCTCTATTAAGAGTCCGTTGGTGTACTATTTGACATAATAGTCAAAGTAGATAGTTTCATCTTACTTGTGTATGTTGTTGTGTTGGATTTTGATGTGCATCTAGATGTGCGTATCATTTTGGGCCGACCATTTCTTGCTACGATAAGAGCTATTGTTAATGTGAAGCTTGGAGAGCTCCAAATTAAAATTGGTGATGAGTCAGTGAAGTTTAAGGTGGACATGCCTTCAAAGCGACCTGATGAGTGCAGGGTAATAGCGATATATGAATTTGTGGATGATCTAGTGATAAATATAGGAGAAGGGGAATTGCCACCCAACATGGAGTGATTGTATTGTATTTGTGTCGTGTTGTTACATTAAATCAAACACTTTATTAGAGGAAACCCAAGTGTTTTAATTTATTTCTTCTTACTTCACTTTGTTTGGTTTGTTTTAGGGGTGAAAAAAATGCTAAGTAAGGAAGGTAAAAAACTGAGCATCTAGGCAATTGCCGCCAGAGAGGCGAAACACCAGTTGCATATTGTACATCTCTAGTGAAACACAGTTCCCTTCAGATACTTGAGAAAAAATCTTTGGAATCTACTTTGGCCGGCGAACTGCCGGTTAAATAATGTACAACACTAGTCAAAATGTCGGTATGAACGAGTGCAGTGGTTGTATTTCATAAGGTCTGCACTGCAAGCGGCCTAACACCGATTCCGATTGGCATGTAGCCTATCACACACAAGTAAGGTAAAAAAGGTTATTAATTTTGATTCCTGAGAAATTCAATGAATCGGATTTTAACCAACTTTTTCCCAAAAACTCAAAACTTTTTAAAACCCTTCACCTTTTTCCTTATACATTCCCCTAACCTCCATACCCACATTCATCAACTTTTTAAACCCTTCACCTCCTCAAATACCAAATCACCTACTACTGTCCTCTCCCAAGATAAACCTTTCTCCCTTTTTTTCCCAAATCAATTACCCTCTTAAGAATCCAAATTTATTCTTTTAAGCCTTCTTCTTGAATTTAATGCTTGAAAACAACCATTCAAGCTCTTGCATTTTCTTTCACTCATCTGCAAATCTATATGTTACTTTATTTTCAGGATTTTAATCTTTATAATGTTATTATGTGGTAAGAACTTCATTCTTTAGTTGAGTATTGCTTCAAAACTCCCTTGTTTGAACTTGGAAATTTATGTTTGAAAAAGGGTTTTAGTGCTGAAAATTATTTGGTATGAAGAAAATTTGCTTGATTATGATGTTTAGAATGAGAAATTTTCCTTATTTTGCTTGAAGTTTTTGTTTTGGGTGGAGTTTTCGTAACCCTTTTATGTTTATGGAGTATATACAATTGTTCTATATTGAAAGGGTGATATCATTCCTTAGCGTAAAATTGTCATTATGTGAATCTTTGATATTTAGGTAGAAATTGGTGAATGAGTAGCATTACCTTGTGTTTGTGAATCTCATTTGAGTGATGTTTATTCTTGTGGTGACGATACAATTGCGAATGAGAGTTCTTTAGTTGATTTAATTGCTTAATTGTGTTATTTCAATTCTCAATGATAGACAAATTAACTTCCTTCTTAAGAGAAATTGGCAAAATGTTTGATATGTAAGCCTTGAGATGCCTTTGGAGAAGTCTGAGTACCTATTGAAATTATTTTATGAAGTGTTTTGTTTTCTAAAATTGGACTAATTTTGGTCAATCAAGCGACTGTGAAACACCTACACTTCACATTGGTTGCCCAGGTGCAACACCGCTCATGTGAGTATATGTATTGTTCCTTAGACTTGGGTTTGACATTTCACTTGTGAAACAATGGTCTCCATTTGTGAAACATAGATGGAATATCGTTTTGCCTAAATAGTTGTCAGTTTTTTGACTGAAGGCGGCGGTTGAACTGACATGTTGCAATCTCGCATCTGCGACCACTGATCAATCGCTGACCTCACTTTGAGCCTAATTGTTCCACTGCTTTTACACTCCTATTCTTTTTCTTTCATAACTTCTTGTAAGATTATTTTCCTTTTTATTATTAAAAATGCAATAAAGATATAGCTGCCTATATTTGTCTCACAATTGTCTTGCAGCATAACGACATCAACTAGTAGAAGTCCTGCTCTACAAGTTGATCAATCCACTCATCAATCAAGGTTTGGGATACCTGGAATGGAAACTCACTACCGCCGTTTAAAAAATAAGCATAAAATTGTAGAGGAAGTGATCTTAAATTTTGAGTCATTCAAGAATGATTTTCCCAACATATTGATCAAGAGTGAGAATCTCCATTGGAGAAATATTGTCAACCCCTCCACATCCATATCTTCTAAAATAGTGTGAGAATTTTATGCTTCATACCGAACAAGGATGGATCATCAAGTAAAGCAAGATTACCCTAACGCTCCCAGTAGTGTCACCTCGATGTTAATTAGAGGAAAAGAAGTTGATGTCACACCCTAAGCATTCTTATATTGCTGGTGGTCGGGTGTATTTGTACTTGAAACCAACTCGCATATACAATTTCTAGGAGAAACTAACATGCATGGGTGGCTAAAATCATTGCAATAGGTTCCCTGATATGGGCACAAACTAATGGCCAAGACCTACACCCTAAATCACATGTATGGTTTTACTTTGTGTGGAAAAAAGATGATTCCTTCAAGGGATGCTCTTCACATCTCACTGGATGTGGCTATCTTGGTAGCTTGAATTATGGAAGTACAAGAAATTGGGGAACACAAGATCATGGTTGACAAAGTCAGACAAGGTGCTCTAAGATTTAAATGTCCTTTTCCATATTAAATAATCGTCATGTATCTTTGTTGTGAATCCGACTGGAAATTCATAAAAGAGATAGATGAGTGCATTCCATCTAGACCCTTAATTATCATGGAGGATACATGACTAAAATATGTGCAAAATAAAGAGAAGATACAAAATTCCACATCAAGAGATGTCATTAGGGAACTAATTTCCAAAGTAGACAGATTGAGTATAGGAGTCGAGGTCCTAATGATAAAGTCTCAAATATGCAATCTGTAGTTTATAAGGAAAAGAGAAAAGAATTTATGGGATATAAACCTGATACCAAAAGGGTGCTGAAGCAGCGCAAAGTGAGTCCCAACTCCAGAAAGGCGGAATAGGCACAAGCATGCCATTAAAGGTATGAACAGTGTTCTTTACCCTCCTTTATGAAGAAATTAAAGCATTATGGACAATGCTAATTTTCTGTTTGGGGGTCATTTCTGTCACGACATGAGCCTACACCCTGAACGAGGCCAACACTCGAGAACCATTGCTGGTCCCCAAGCAAACCCTCATTCTGATTGACTACAAGCAGAAGACTAACTTAAGCATACATAAAAATCAAATTGAAATAAATGTTTAAAATGCTTTACTGAATCTCAAAACTTCGCTGAATATACTGAGTATGAAACATTAGTTTTAAATAAAACATCTGAAACTAAAAGACTCTCCAAAACTGTCTATCTATGAAGCCTCTAAGGTATAAAGATGTGAGTGTCGGGACAAGATCCACGACTCCTCAAAAACTATTACTAATAACTCACAAAATTGGAGTCCTCCGGAAGCAAGAAAGTCTTACTCATAAGCTGACAAGCAGACGAAGTGATCTCAACGGACTCTTGTTGAGGATCCTAACAACCTGTATCTGCATCATTAAAAGATGCAGGTCGAATGACATCAGTACATTGAATATACAATTATGTAATATAGCTGAATAACAAATAACTGAAATAAAAGACTGCAATAGATAACAATGTACTCAAGCTGAATGTAAAGAAATAAAAAAGTTAAATCATTTAAAGCTTTACAAAATACTTTCTCATCTCTGAACTCAACATAATAAGTGATATATAAAAATACACTTTAACTCTATTGGGAGATTCTTTAAGAGACAACCAACACTATGAGCAACATGATGATATAAGGTCTCACCCATGCTGCCAGAACTGTCCTATAATATATCTGTGATCTGTACTACTCCCAATAATATATAATTATGCTCATATGTTTAAAAACATAACTCTTCCTCTGATTTGAGATAATTGCTCATACTACTCTCTTAAAAGAGGTAACTGCTCTTGAAATATCTTCTGAACTCATGACTCATTTTGAAGTCTCATTTTCTCTTGTATCAATGTAAAAATTGATTCTTCTAGGAAAACATAGTCCCCTTATACTTTTACTCAATTCATACTTAAAAACTCTTCTTAAAAACATTTGAAAATCATATTTTAATATGATCATTGATGACTCGGGAAGTCATACTGCATAAACATTGATGGTCTATCTGGATACCATACTTCTCATACATTGATGGAATACTCGATTGTTATACTAATCATGTTATAGAAACTGTTTTGTCAAAACTCTTCTTCACTTTCTCAAAAAATCAGTTTAAAAACTCAAATGTTGGCTTTAAAAAGCTTCTTAAAATTAATAACTCAATCCATAGGGTTCATACGGAATTATGGACATGAAACTAGTGAACCACGACAGGGTTCACGGACCATGACAGGGTTCACGGTCCGTTGACCTGCCCGTGGTCTGGAGTTAAACTCTACCAGGCCCAGATGTCAGACTAAGAGGTCCTTCACGGGCCGTGGTATTGACAACTGACCGTGGTGATGTCCGTAATGGCTTAGCCAGTAGGCCCTGAAGCCTAGCCCTCAGACAGCTCTCTCCCAAGTAAGGACTACGGGGACCTTCATGGTCCGTGGTTCTGAATACGGGTCGTGGGGGAGTTCGTGAAGCTTAACCAGTAGCCCCCCTCGCCAGTCCCTTAGACCCCAACGCCCAAGTGAATACCACGAGGACCTTCACGATCCATGGTCTTTTATAAGGATCGTGGGAGGGTCCGTGAAGATGGCCCTCACACCACCGGACCACGTGGGGACCACGGGGACCTTCACGGTTCGTGGTCCCTCATACGATCAGTGGAGGTGGCAGTGGTTAGCCCCGTCTGCAACTTAAGTCTGGGGTCTTTTTGTCTTTTCCTATTTCGTTGGACCCCTAAACTATATCGTTTTAACCCTAAACTACGTGGTTTTTGTCAGTTTTAGTCTAGAAACATAACTAGAACTTACCTAAGTCAGATCTTTAATCACAACTTAGAAAATTAGAAGCGAAAGAGAAGAAAAGGTCGAGCAACCCTAGTTCAAGAACGCAACAGGTTTCCTCCAGTTCCAACCCTGAAAGCGAATGATTTCTCTGTGGAATTCGTCACCAGGTATGTGGGATTTCACTAGTGGGTTTCTTTCGCCCATTAGGTCCCTAGAATTCAGTTAGATTCTTGATTCCCTATTATTAACTAAAGATAGTGTTTCTAGAACTTCAACAGATTATAATGAATTAGTTATTTATATGTTCCAAATCAAATTATCATGTTATTACTTCGTTTGTTGCATGAATTTCAGAACCCTAGCTTGGTAGTTCTTTAGTTTTTGAATTACACATGCTAGGTTAGATATTTCAATATTTCAGATATACAAGCCTCAATTTTCGAATGCATTACTTTCAGTATATTAATGTGCATTCTCAGTTTGCATGTCAATTTTGAGCTATCCAGTATATTACAGAAATTCAGTCATAATGTGTTAATTATCTAATCTATTGGGAGTAGTATAATACCAAGTTGGTCTATGGTCAGTCACCCATATAGTCCCAGAACTACGAGCCACGTAGGTTGTAAGTCCCCTCTGTGGGCATCATTTTATTGATCACGCCAGCATGCCTCTACACCTTTGGCCGGGTGTATTGGGTCCTCTCGATGGGGCGTATAGATCAGACTCCACATTTAGCTCATGTGGTTTCATTATTGGTTATTAGTAGCTCCCACTGTTCAGTCAAACTCCATTGCATTGACCACATTTCAGTATAATCAGTATTCAACATCAGCATGTCTAAATTTGATCATTGCATTTTGTTAGCTCAATATTCAGTATCTATATCATGTTCAGATTATACTCCTACTTTATTGCTTGTTCAATATATGTTTATTTCAGCTTTACTCTATCATGCATGCTCAGTACCTTTCAAGTACTGACTTATACTCTACGCTACATCTTCTTGTGATGTAGGTTCAGATTCTCAGCATCCAGATCACGCTTAGAACGGTTCCCAATCTCCAGTTCAGGAGCATTAGTGGTGAGTCCTCATTTTTCAAGGACAATAGCCATGTTATCTTTCAGTATTCCAGTCGTTTAGTTTCAATTTTGCTAGACTTAGCTGGGGCATGTCCCAACACTTCTAGTTAGTTAGAGGCTATTGTCAGACATAGTTAGATTCAACTTAGTATTTGAGTTTGATGTTTCTTTTGTATTAAACTCTCAGATTTGATATTCAGTTTTAGTATATGGGTATTCCCCATCATTTCAGATTTATTTATGATTAGCTTCCACATCAGTTTATCTTTAGTATGCTCATGTTTATTCCAACTGGGTTCGCTTGGGGTCACTTACGATCCTAGGTCCCGTGTCCGCGTCTAGGGGGTAGCTCGGGGTGTGACAAACTTGGTATCAAAGCATTAGGTTTAAAAGTCCTAGGATGTCTGAAAAGCTACACTAAGTAGAGTCCTTTTCATAGGTGTTAAGTGCACCATATCTAATGAGAGGGAGGCTACAAAGTGTTTAAGGAAAAATGTTCATTTTCTTGTTACTCTTATCGTGCGTAAAGTATGATCTAATTCCATTCTAACTAGATGTTCTACATTTCAGTGACCATGCCTCCTCGTAGAGCTAACACCAGGAATGCGAATGCGAGGAATGCAAATACAACTCCTCAAGTCCCAGATCAAGAAGTTTCGAATGTAAAATTCCGGAACGCCATTCAGATGTTGGCTCAGAGTGTGACCAACCAGAACAATCATCGGGCTTCGGTTCTGGCAAATGCTAATGTTGGGTCAGCTGCAGCCATAGTGCGAGATTTTGTTAGGATGAATCCGCCACAGTTCTTAGGATCGCAGATTGGTGAGGATCCCCAAAACTTCATTGATGGGGTCAAGAAGATCTTTGAAGTAATGCAGGTAACTGGGAATTATCGGGTTGAGTTAGCATCTTACCAACGCAAAGATGCAGCTCATAGCTGGTATACTTAGTGGAAAGAGAACATGGTACAAATGTAGCTCCTACCACTTGGGCTTGCTTTAGTGAGACTTTCCTGGACACGTTTTTCCCAAGAGATCTAAGGGAGGCAAAAGCTCAGGAATTTATGAACTTATGGCAAGGTAGCATGACAATCCAACAGTATGGGCTCAAGGTTACCCAACACTCCAGGTATGCTCCTCACATGGTTACTGATTCCAGGGCTCAGATGAATAAGTTTCTATATGGAGTGTCAGACTTGGTGAAGACAGAGTGTAGAAATGCTATGTTGCTGGAAAATATGAGCATCTCTAGGCTCATGACTCATGCTCAGCAGGTTGAGGGTGACAAGCTTAGGGAACAGGCTAAGGAGAACAAGAAGGCTAGAACCGGAAACTATGAATATTCTTAATAGAAATAGGGTGGTGGAAATTGTTCACTGGGTCAGCAGAAATTTTAAGCTCCAGCACCTTCATCAGCTAGTGTTCCGTCCTCCAAGTTCAGTGATATACCGTGAGTTTACAATGTTTCTAATACATTTCACTTACAAGTTGTGTGTATCTAGGGCCTTTTTGTATTGGTTTTTATGTGTTTTTATTATATTTTGCAAGAAAGATGTTCAGGCGCGGAATTAAAGAGACATCTGAAAGAAGTGCAGAAAAGGGAATCTACGGAGGTGATCTTGACGCTCCGTAGATGGTGGTCGTAGATCATAAGCCAAGGCATGGAAGACAAATCAGGGAAATCTGACCAAGTGTGGAGCCACGGTGATCATTGACGGTCCGTAGATTGATCTACGGACCGTATTGTTGATCCATAGATTGAGACTGCGAGGGTTCTAGTACCTGATTTTTGAAGATTCGAAGTGTGGAGCTACGAAAGGGAATTGACGGATCGTAGATCGATCTACGGTCCGTACTACAGTTCCGTCGTTTGCTTCAGAGATGCTGATATTTGGAAGTTGATATATTTTCTAAGTCCTGGCTGATGGAAGGGACTAATGGACCGTAGATCCATTGACGGTCCGTGAGTCAGTATCGTGGAATGAAGACGCGTGCCTGTAACAAACTTTCCTTACTTTGTTTCCCTTTTAATTTAGGACTTGTTTTCTATAAATAGGGCATGTAAACCTCATTTTTGGGGGTTAGAGATTATTACTTTAGTTCTATTTTGTGACTTGGGAGATTATTCTTGCATACCTAACAATTATTAATTTCCTAAGTTCGTTTTGAAGATTTTGGGTGTTGCAATTCAAGTTGAAATTCTGGGTTTATTATTCTTCTTATGTAAGTTCATAATTCTTTCATCTAAAACAATGAATTGTGTTCATATGATTATGGGTAACTAAACCCCGCAACTAGGGTTGTGGGAACCATGAACGATTAACAAAGTATGAATAGTAAATAAGCAATTCTTGAATAGTGTTGTTGCATGCATTGATAATTCTTTCGTTTAGAAGTCTTTTTAACGAGTGCACGCGTTAGAACTCGCCTTGTTGCTACTTGCCGGACCAAGGAGGTAATCAACAAGAAAAAAATTATCAACATAAATTTAGAGTAATACTATCTAATAGGCTAGTGTCGATTGATGCGAAGTAATAACTAAGCCAAACATCGATTATGATGTCTAATATGAGGTAAAGGTAAGGGTTAGTAAATTATACACACGTAGCCGGACCAAGGTGCG
>JAJOOH010013496.1:0-16025 GCA_029582605.1 Solanum gracilifrons
ATAATATATTCATGTTATACTAAATTATATTACTTGAAATAACAATCACGTAGGTTTACGATGAATACTCAAGTGTCCAACATTTGCAATTAGTGAAAGAAGTAGCACTTGGACCCGAATCTCAAGTACTGACAATGAATAAGTATTGTGTCAATGGTTTTAAGTTTCAAACTGAAGAAGTTTCTAGGAACAAGAAAACAAATAATAGCGGTGTCTACATACAAGGTGATGTTGATGGTACTGGTTAAACTATTAAATATTATGGTGTCACAATCAAAAGATTATTGAAGTGAGGTATTCAGGTTGGCCTAAGAAGAAGATTGTATTGTTTCGGTGTGAGTGGTTTGACCCATCACATAGAGGCACAAAGGCGGACCATCAACATAATATAATTGAAGTTAAGCACACCAGGAAATACAGAAGTTATGATCCTTTTATTATTGCACAAAATGCTAAACAAGTGTATTACGCTTCATATCCATTGCGTAGAGACAAAGCTGATTGGTGGGTTGTTATAAAAAGTAAGACTGTGGGAAGAATTGAAATTGACAATGTCTTAGATGTGGCGTATCAAAATGATTTTGCAATTGTTCAACAACAAGTTGATGTTGAATTGGAAACCACACTACAACATCCTCAACACATATTAGAAAAAGTATCTGATGATGATGAGATACTGAATGTTGAGGAAGAAATATCTGAGAATGAGGAAAATGAATCATTTTGATGACGAAGAATGGGACGATAATGAAAATGAAACAACTGAGGAGGAAGAATGTGAGAATGATGGAATTGAAATAAGCGAGGAGGAATAGTGTAAAATGAAAGCTAGCTAGTATATATGTAAGTGTATTTTGTTAATTTTATTTAATTTATGATTTTTATATATATTATACATGTAAATTTGCATACAGATGTCATCAGGCGGTGACGGTGATAGACATTGCGAGCATCTTGGAGTTAGCCAGACTAAACATGATAAGAAGAAGAAGTCGAGGAGATCGATAGATCCTGAGGATATTGCAGGATCTATTTCTTCTGCGCCAGAGCGCATCTGCCATGGTACTCATTTATTTGCTGTTCCATTTGGTACAACGGATCCTCGGCAATATTATCCTAATTACTGTCGACCAGTCGGTGCTTCATCTATTTCATAGGCATTGCCTTTGCAACACTACGAGGTACTATTTTTACAGGCTATTCGTCGAGCATGCCCCTTATCGGCAGGTACTCCATTTCCCACAGGTACATCTCCTCGGTTATCTGCCATGAGGCTTGGAGATTCTAGTAGTGAGCAATCAGATGCTATGGCTGTTACGCCTTCATTGACTCAGCGTGTTGTGCATCCTGATGTATCACCCTCGTCTACAGCTACACCTAGTGCTACACCACATGATACAATGTCTGCTCTAGCTCCTTGCCAGAAGGATAGACTTGGTAGAGTCATGATTGAGCCGGATGGATTATCGTACGTTTGTTTTGTTATCTATTTGTTAGTTTATTTTATTTATTTCTTATACTTTAATACATTATTCATGAACTAACATATTTATTATGTGTTTTGCAGGTGGCATCCTGCAAAGGATGCTGCCCGGGATTTAAAAGAATGTGTTAGAAGACTCTATACACAGGCTTATCACTCTTGGACCGAGATTCCAAATAGTATACGCCAGGAGATGTTTAATAACTTTAAGGTATATATTTTTTAGTTAAGTTTAGTATACTTTACTTTTTTTTACTATCGATTTAATTAACGTTATTCAATTTTTTTTTAGACTATGTGTACTTGGGAGTCGAGGTACAAATTGGTCATTGGGACCACATTTGAGAGGAAGGCATCCACCAGACTGTCTAGCTGGCTAAAGAAAGTTCAGGATAGTGGTGAACGTCCCGGTTGGATGTTGCCTCATGTTTTTGATGAATTTGGTCAGTATTGGAACACAGACAAGTTTAAGGCAATATCAGATCAAGCCAAAATGGCTAGAGGCAGTCTTAAAGGTGACTCGTTGCACACCGAAGGTGCAAAGATGATTGGAACAATTGCACGAGAGATGGTAAGTTCTAATTCAAACTTTTAAATAAATAATTAGTTGATTTATATATATCGTTATAAATTTCAATTTTTATTTATAGGAAAAAGAATTGGGACGCACTCCCATTGAACCAGAGGTTTTCAAGAAGACTCATGTCAGGAAGAAAGAAAATGAGTCGGATCCGGATGTGTGGGTGGAGGAAAGGGCCGAACGAACTTTTGTAAGTTATTTAATATGAATAATATATATTAATAGTGAATGTATTTATGATATGTATATATACTGATATCAATTTTTATATTTAATATACAAAATGACTTTCATCAGTACGTCTCTGAGAATCTAGATAGTTCGGTCCAATTGACACCTGAACTGTCCACCCAAATTTGGAAAGAAAAAGTGGTAGGGGGGACACACAAGGGTAGATGCTATGGTCTAGGCTCTCGAAACGATGTTAGACGACTTCAGTCAGGCTTAGAAGATATTGGATCGTCACGTCAAGCTGAGGCACTTGACGGTGTTCAGATTGCTGCTATGTCGGATCAAATAGCTAAACTTACAGCGACACTAGCAGAGTCGGAGCGGAGAAGAGTAACTGAACAACAAAGCATGAGTGAGACCGTTCAGCAAATCAAAGAACAAGTGATGAACCTCGCTCGTCGACCTACTACTTCGGCTCCCGATGACACCGACGACGAGAGTGATGAGGATGATTATGTAGATCTTACTCCCTAGTTTAGATCTCTCGACATTTATGAACTTTTTGAAATTTTGATATGAATTTTGAAAGACTTTATAAGTCTTTAATTTATGATTTAGATACTTTTGAATGTTATTTTAAGTTTGTTGTTTTATGTTTTGTTTAGATTGTTTATAATTGTGTGTGTTTGATTGGGTTGAATAGTGTAGAATTTAATTGAATTGCATTTGCAGGTGGGCAGCAGAAATTGCCAGATTCTGCTGTCAAAAATATTGTAGAAAGAGCGACCAACAACGTGGTTTAGTCCGTCGCTATTTGAAAAGCGTCGGGTTAAAAAGCGACGGAGGTGACTGTGTCGCTTTTCCATCGATTTTGACCAAAAAAGCGACGCAGTCCGTCGCTTTTGGCCGTCGTTTTTTGACAATTTTTTAGTAGTGATTTAGTTCAAATACCACCCTTTTTGTCTCCTCTTGAGTTCTCTTGATTTTCCTCTTCTGTGATCAGTTTAGGAATATGGTTCAACATTGAGTATTCTTGAGACGTCTCCTCTGCCTTAAACTGCTCAGAGAAGAAATGGACGGCTGCATCCCCTATTTGTTGTTTTGTCTTCACCACCTCCCCTTGCTCATTATGTATTTTTGTCAACAATAATTTCTTCCTTCTAACAATATTAACTAAAGAATTTACCCCCAAGGTCTAGCTCAAGTGGCAAAAGGTGGAGAATTTGTGGCTTAGGTCACAGGTTCAAGCTCCACACCATGCAAAATGAAGCCCGGTGTTTAAGTGGAGAAGGGTAGAGGGGAGGGGGGGGGGGGGCATTATCCACCAAGTTTAGAAGACTGTGATTGGTCCAAAGGGCGAGTCACAGACATATTTCTCGGTTATCAAAAAAAAAATATTAACTAAAGAATTCAACACATAATTTGTTTAAGATATGTTGGGCGTGCTTAAGGTGTATAGTCGGGTGCTTAGCACGTAAGTCTTACGAAACTAAGTCCCACACTTGAATCTCGGTATGTTTTGCTAGAGCACCGTCCCAGAACAAGTCCCAATATAGTCTTTTAAAATACTGATAAAGATAATATACATGGATTATCTAGTCAATCGAGTAAACTGCAAACTATACTCGCAAACTTTCATAGAGCATTGATCGAACATAGTATCCAAAGAGAATCACTCCTTAGGCGGCTTGAAGGTCTTATCTATGAAACACATCTAGAATCGTCTACTTATATCAGTATTGCATTCTAGGAACAAAGTCCAATACCGCTTTTCTTCTAATTTAATTTTTTTTTCATGATGAATCAGGAAACTAGACACTAAGTAGTACCCTCTTGCAGGTCACCACAATTTAAAAAATGGTGCAATATGTCTCTCATATGAAAATATAATGGGGAATTTTTATAAATTTCACTAGTTTAGAAGCTAATTACTTCGATACACTTTAGTTTGCAATATTACATATCTTACCAGATTTTAGTGCCTCCAGATACGTTAGATACATGTATCTCGGATACATGAGGTCAAATTTAGGTGTAATTTGTTCTAGATACATTGTACCAAGTGGATTCATATATATCTAGGATACATAGCAAATCTCGTTCACCTTACTCACCTCTCTCCCATCTCGTTCACCACCCTATCATGTATCTGGTATCACAAGTACATGTGAATCACTCCAGATACATGTATGTAGTGTGTATCTTGTGTGATTCATGTGTATCCGGGATATATATGAATCTCGCTCGCGTCTCTCTATATTTTTGTGTATTCGGTAGCAAAAATATATGTATCTAAATGTAAAGATTAGCAGGAAACTCTTAATTAATAGTAAGATATGTAATATTTTAAAAGTATAAGTAATAATAGTATATATGGTAGCAAAATATTTCTAATTATGTAGTTGTTCCAAATATAGTTGTATCTTAATTTCAATCTTTAATTATTTTTCTTTAATTTCTCGTGACTTTTTGACAGAATAAGACCAAGAGTAGAATGTCACATATAATAAGGTTTCTGTAATACAGACTCACCATAGAATTCCAACAAAGAAATATATGTCATTTACCAATGGAACCATCAATATTTTGGCATATCCACATGATTCAATAATACTATAATTCTAGAAAGTACAACCCATCATAGAAAGCTTTTCCAAACCAGCATGGACATTTCCTTTTGAGATATTACTAGTTTTTCTACCATTATTTTCATGAACATTTATCTATAAGAACATTTGTAAAACAGAACATTATTGCTTCAGAAATCATGCTTCTCAATTTGAACAACAAATTAATGCTGAAACAAGTACAACAACAAAATTTGATACTGTTAATGTAAGTTTGTATTCAATTTATATTACTGTACAACAAGCAAAACTACATGGATGCAAAAACTAATTAGCTCTATCTATAGTGATTTCCCATCTTGGATGATCATTAGAGACGGTTGTTGGTGTTGACATCCCATTGTTATTATGATTATGATTATTCATTTCTGGATATGGACCGCCATCTTGATTGTTAACTACTACTGATTTTGCTGCTCTATTCAACAATTTTCCTCTAACTCTCTGCTGCTGCACCACTAAAACTGAAGCTATGATCCCAACATCCAGCGAAGCCAAGAAATCTCCGACTACACCAAGTTCAGGACATTCACTCCACTCCCCAAGACCCACTAGCAAAGGTGACTCTTCATGGTACCTTCCTACAACAATTAAATCATATCTATCTTCTAAGCTTCTAAGTGAAGCAGATAGCCCAACCCCATCTCTTGTAACGCGTTCTTCATATATGAAATTCTCATTCATTGAGTTCTCATAGCGAACTGCTTCAATCAGGCTATTGTCTACCTTTCTTTCTCTGGCATTGTCATAACCAAACATAAGAAAACGGATAAGTGTTACTGAGACATTTGGGTGTCTCGCCAGTCGAGCACCATAGGCTAGTGATTCTGCATCATCTGGACCTCCAATGTAAATCACTGCAACATGGTACCCCTTCTGATTGTTTAGTATAGCCATGGATCCCTTTAGGATTCCACGATCGACTAGTATCCCTAAAGAACAAGGTGCTTTCTTGATGACTTTGGAGTTGATATTTTGTATGGCACGACTTGATGTTCCAATGGAACCATCAATTTCCCAATGCTTGTGAAAAGGTAGGATCAAAAATGTGGCGTTCTGGTCCAGTGAAAGGCGACAAATGTCTTCATGCATTAGATCAAAATGCGTGATGTCGGTGAATGGTTGAAGGGTGACACAGGTTTCATAAGCAAGCTCATATTGTCTGAGTGCGTTGATGATTTGCAATGATATTGAAGCATCCTCAGGGATTTCTCCCTGGGTATGATTATGAGTGATAAGAAGGGGAGCAGCTCGACCCACAAGCTCAATGAGTACGAGACCTATGACTCCTATGGGGCTCTGCTCTGTTGCATTGGATGCTTCAAGTAAGTTGACCATAGTTGGTACACTTTGTAGATGGTGAACACAGACCAGTATCCTTAGCTCTGTGTCCGGCTTTGAGTGCTGAAGGGTCCTTCTCTTTGTTGGAGTTTGTTCTTCGATTGAACCAAGGAGGTATTTTAATAGCGGTGTGATGATCACCGTAACTAAAATAACTGAGATAATGATAACCACTGCAAAGTGTTCATCTGTCAGGGCCTAGCATTGATTAGAAAGAGTTCAAATCATTTTTAATCATCATCTCAATTATTCAAAAAAAGAAAAAAAAAAGGTTTGATGAAATATCACCTCTGAAATTCTCCATAAGTTAAAGAAAACAACATCACAGATGCCTTTAGAATTCAACATGAGACCAACAATGACAGAGTCATGAACGGTCAAGCCGGTGAAACGAGTTATGATAATCATTACTGCAATCTTGATTAGGACTGAAAAGAGAACTAGAAGGCTGATAACCCATAGGGACTTAAAATGAATGGTGAAAACATCTGTTTTGAGTCCACTTGTAGTGAGAAAAACTGGGTACAAAATCTTGCCAATTGGATAATGAAGTTTGTTGATCAAAGCTGCCCCTAAAGGCGGGCCTTCAGGAATCGCCATGCCTAATAAAAGTGCTCCGAAGAGGAAATGTTGCCCAATCGTCTCAGCAGCAAATATGTACGTCAATACAATTATCAAAATGCATACAAAGTAGTTTTCCCCAACAGGTTTCCCATCCGGTCTTTGTTTTAATGTCTTCTTAATTGCAGGCCTAACGAAATAAATTGTGAATATGACAAGGATCAAAGGAGAGAGACCTGAACCCATTTTCCGCGGGATAGAATGTTCTTTCTCCACCTGTAATTTTATAAAACCTACTGCACCCATAGTGAATCCAATTACATCACAGAACATAGCTGAAGTAGTTGCTAAACGGCCTTGGTCAGTGTTGAGCATTTGCATTTCTTTCAAAAGGGAACATACGTTAGGAAAACCAACAATGCATTGTGAAATTGCTACAACAGGTAGAGCCTTTGCAAGAGGAGGATCCATAGTGATGAAACTTTGCATAAGTGTTGCCATTCCCATATTCGATATAAGTGATGAAAACAATACAGAGATGCCTATGATAACTGCTTTTTTCCCTGGCCTGAACATCCTTTTTGAGTCACACTCAACTCCTATAGCAAAAAGATTGAAGAAAACACCAAATGTTGCTGCAGTTTCTAATGCCATAACGCCTCGTGGAGGGAATATTGTTTCTCTCAATATTTCTGAACGTCCCAATGCTGATGGTCCAAACAATATACCACCCTGAAATTGCCATAATCAGCTCATCATATATCCAAACTAAAAATGAATTACTACAACAAATAACTGCTTACAAGAACTTGTGCAACAAGGATAGGTTGACCCAAAGGCTTAAGTCCGACACCAATGATGAGCGATGTTAATGAGATAATGGAGAGCTGAAATACCATAAGAGGTGCAGGAAATCTTAAAGGATTACGAACTTTATAGCCATTTGAAATAACGTCTGAGTGATCATAACATACAATATTCCGCTCAGTAAATGCATTATCCGTCAAATATGCCGATTTCGCCATTCTCTTAAATTCTTTTTTTCCTTCCTACTTTCTTTTATCTTAACAGATGATGATCAATTCTTTGTTTATTCCATCATCACTCATCATTTTGGTGGATTATATTTGTTTGTTTTCAAGTAAATGGTCTATAAATTCATTAGTTATCTACACACGTATTACTATTTTCTCTCCAACTTACATTGCTCAATTTAAGGACCCTTGCCTCACTTAATATCCTTTTGTTTTTTTAGTTTAAGTTAGAACCAAAAAAATGAAAGGTAGAGGGGATTAGTATTAAGTTAAAGCTTTTTAGGAAATAATTATAGTTGAAAGAACATTGGACAAGTGCTTTAAAATTATTAATACAAATTGTCATAGAGTTGATTATTTTTTGAGACCAAAATGACCAAATATCATTGAAACATTTCAAAATACATTCAAAATTTAAATATGTGGAGAAAGTGACATTTCTTTAGTAGTATTGTTTTTTCACTTTACTCAATTTGGTAAACAAACTTAACCAACAAAATAGAAAAATAATATCAATGTAAAAAAGGTCACCAATAGCCTTTCCTCTCGAGTTATGACTATAAATGATGGATACCATTTAAGTACAATTTTTCTCTTAAATATTAATATTTGAAATTTAACATGTGCATGACACCAATAACAAATAGAGATGTAATTTTACAAAAAGTGTACTTCTATAGTGAATGTCAATACTGTTATAAGTAGAATGTTATAGAGACGAAAAAACATAACATCAAAAATTAGTTCTAAAGAAAATTAGGCCGTTACAGTGGAATGTTGTTTTAAGGAATGATGGTTAAATAGTGGTTTGCCAAATATTTAGCTTGACCAATTCTTTGTTTTAGATGTGTGTGTATATAGATATGGCCTAACTCATCGATGACCCCCTAAAGTTGGCAGCAATTTTCACTTAGACACTTTAACTAGACTTTGTTCATTTTAAACACCTAATGTCATGCTCCGTTGTGCCATTTTGACACTTTCAGCTGACATGGCAAAGTGAGTGTTATACACTTGCTATTGACACGTGAGGGACTTATTTAGTTTATTTTATTTTATTTTTTCTCTTCTTCTTTCCCATTTTATAGCCACTATCTCTCCCATTATTCTCAAAGCTTAAAGTACTTCAATGGAGGTTAAATCTTCCTTTTGTTATAATAATTTCAATTTAAATTTCGCACTACAAACTCAAATAGACCCAAAAAGAAATAAGAAATCGAACTCATATCAACAACACCTCAAATCATGTAAAGTTCACCTACAATAATCCTAAAATAGGAGCCAAAAAATTTCAATTTTTACTATGTAAATGTTAATCTCACTAACCTTGAGCCCTAATTAAACTACAAATATCACAAAATTAAAGAAAAAGAGACGCAATCTTAAAAATATGAACCATTAATTGTTGTTATACATTTGCACCTTTTAGCCCTAAATCAAATGAAGAAATGGGAGGGAGGATGCAACGAATGGGGAATATAGTAGAAAAAAAATCATGAAAAAGAGGAATAAAACGGAGAAGATGGATGTGTGGTTGTGGGTGTGACAGAAAAGATAATGAAAATGAAGGAATATGATAGAGTAGATTGTGTGGGTGTGGGTTTATGACAGAAAAAATAAGGCTCAAAAATAATAAAAATGAAGTAATACAATGGAGAAGATGAATGGGGAAGATGACTGGGGAAGTTGTGGGGGGTTGCATTTTTCTTTAAATTTGTCAAATATTTTATTTAATTATTTGGAATAAAAAGACCACATGTCATTTATTCATTGGTTACTTTGTCATGTATCTTAATTCTTATTTTTTCTCTTTAATATGATAGACTTTTAATGAGTTGGCATGATATACTTGGGCATCTAATCCACGTGGACGCGCTTGGTTAACACACACTTGAAGTCAACATGTACTAGTGAAAAAAGTGTCAAAATGACACAATGGGATCTGACATGAGGTGTCTAAAATGAACAAAGCCTAGTTAAAGTGTCTAAGTGAAAAATTGCTGTCAACTTTAGGGGGCCACTGATGGGTTTGGGTTATATATATGTGTGTGTGTGTGTGTTTCAATAGCATAATTTAATATTAATATATGAACAACATCACTTATGGTAAAAAAATATTTTATTTCTTTAAGTTTCTACCTTATCTTTGCGGAATTGTAGCCTTCTCCTTTATTCTACCACATACATATCATATAGTTGTTGTCTAATGAGATTATCTAGTATCTTATAGAAGTTGCATCGTGATATAAAACATTAAACTTTTTCAATAAAAAAATTAATAGATGAATAACATTTAAAATATTATTTATAGAATTTATAATTTGATTCAAGATCATTTTATGATCAATCACCATTTTCTTATCTATTTTTATATAGCTAGCAAAGAGTGTATCATGTGACGTAACATTTTCTTAGATCAAAATGAACACAAAATAACACGAAATTATACTTAAAAAAAATTCATACTCAATATAAATATAAAAAGTAAAAATATATGGAACAATTCATAGCCAATGAAGAAGGAAAATGAAAATATATGTTCATGTTATATTCATTCTAATGATCCATTTGATTGAAATCTCTGGCCACCAACACTTTACTTTCTCCGTTCATTTTACTTACATAACAATTAAAAAATAATTATTATCATGGCTATATTATCATATTATGAGTAAAAGTGAAAATCTATTTTGAAATAGTGGACTTAACATCAAAACAAATAACTCAATGGACTACGTTGATGCCCGTAGTTTTAGCAAAATTAGGAAGAAACTCCTTCATTTGAGGTTAAAAGAATAAAAAATAGAAAAACAAAGAAGAAATAATTTACCCCAATCATGTGCCTTTTTTCGTATTTGTTTATTATTATTGTTGTTTTATTTAAAAAACTAAAAACGACTAGTTTTAAGAGTCACCACTTAATTTTGAAAGTAAAATTAAGAAAACTTATTTTTTCAAAAGATTAAAACAGAAAATCTAATGAAAATATTAAGGGGGTTCAGGGTTCATATTAGCATTTCGGGAAGGGTTTGAAAGCACCTGAAATGCCCGATAACACGCAGTTATCCGATAGTTAACTATTTGGCTAATTGATTTTAAAAATAAAAGCATGCATACTTAGACTAGTTAAGAAGTAAACAATTCAAAAAAAAATTAAAATATCTTAAAGGGGAAAGGGGGATATTGAAAATATTATTTAAGTACTAGATGCTTTAGAGTCGAGTAAATAAAATATACTTGTTTGATTTTAACAGTTATGGTTAAATCATCTTTTGAGGAATTGAATTGAGGAAAAACCTTATAATTAACTAGCAAATAAACAATTAAAAAAAAAATACTAAAACAAATAAAATAAAGAGTGAGAAGGCATTCGGCCCAAGTCTGGTTCTATGTCCGCCTAGGCCAGTACTTGGGCCTAATTTTATTTTGGGCCTTTGGCTCATTTAAATCATCTGTACCTGTCTTAGTCTAACATAAAAAAAAATTCCTTTGGACCTTAGACCCAATTCTTCCATCTGTCCTAAACTCTAACAAGAGGATAATAAATAAGTGGGCTTAGGCCTAATAACAACAAAATACAATTGCTGAAATTTGAGGGCTTTTTTGGCCCATTCTGCTGTATACAGGGGGGGGTCGTATCACACTATATATCACTATATACACTGTGCATTTTTCAACTCCGGGACCTGTTCTTCGATTTGATGGTTGACTGACTGGGTAAAGAAAATTTGGGTCCTTAATCGCCCCCTTTAAAATGAAAAGAGCGAGTCCATGAGGACTTGGGCATATTTCACATGCAAACATAAAAGAAAGAAACATAAGCGAGGCTCATAATGATTCAATAGGAGAAATGCAATATGACAATAGCACAACTTAATAAGCTATTGTTGACATTGATGCTTATCGTGACCAAATTTGACCTTAAATTTGGTCCAGCAAGGAGCTAATATATTGTTATATTTGGATTTTGAAAAAAACCCAATGGATTGCAAACTTGGCCAATTGTATTAAGAATTTAACCAAAATTGAACTTAATTGGAGAATCTTGGCCAAATCTTAAACAAAACGAATTCAAACAAAGACTAATTATCGAGTTTCTTAAATTTAACGAGATGGAATAATTAAGTTAACTGTAAACTAAATAATTTAATTAATTCAAAATTATAACTATAATTTACAATAAACTAGATTAATAAAATATTTGACCTCGAAGTGTAAAAATCTTTTGATATGATTTTCAAATTTTTATAAAATATACAGTTATATAGAATTATATAAAATATATATTTATTAGAAATATTATAAAAATGACTAGAATCACTTTTAAAAACTTGAAAATTATTTTGGATCTTTTTTTTTTTGTAAAACTAATTATTCCAAATCGTTTGAGAATTAAGAAGTTCAAAAATTAATTTATATCGTGGAGGTTCAAAATTGAGTGTCAACAACTGTCCCTCGTTTGACTTGGATTGATGAAAGAAATTCGAGGCAAATGAAATTGACGAATTCAATTTTGACCGACCACATCTTCTTCTTTAGGAAAAGAATTTTGGTACGGACTTTGGGAATTATGACCGAACCCTAGAAATGTCTTCTACATATCTCGGGCTATATGATAATTCATGTCACTTGTAGTTCGATACGCTTGATTTGACGCACGATTTTGAAAGAATTCAAAAGTCATCCTGATACCGAATTATGAAAGGACCAGAATGCTCGAGAATAAAATTTAAGAGCAAATGTTGGAATACAACCGAGTTTTAAACATTGATCCCGCTTACATATCCTTAAACATTAGGAACCAGGCTGTTTTTAGTTCGACTCGATCGATTAAAAAGAAAATGAAGTACGCTAAGATAACCTTCGGTTGGGAAGAGTGACAAAATAAGTCGAGTATGAAAAGGAGGCTTGCAAACTCTTAGCCATGAATGTGGAGCTTCTCACATCCATAAGTAAAAACTTACACAAACATAATTTCCAAATATCTTAGTGCATTGTCACTCAGATTGGAATGATGCCTCCGGTGAAAACCAAAACTTTTCGAATGTGAAACTGAAACCCGATAAACCTAAAGAAAAACCCACATGCCTTCAGCTAGGGGTGTGGTTTGATTGTGGTGGAAGTCTCTCCTCAGCTCGCGTCCTAAGAGTTTGATACTCCTCTTCGGACTACGTCCCAATTTGGTGCTAAGAAAAAGTTTCACGTTGTGCTGCATCCTTTTTTATGTTGTCCGCACCAGTGGTTTGTTTTGAGAATTCATATTTTTGGATGCATTCGACAAAGACTGAGATAAAGCTCATTAGCATACAATGTAATTCAAATGGAAAGATAAGTCTTTTATCATGTGGACACTTAGCTGCTCCCTTCAAATAATTGACGTCAGCTTTCTTTCAATTTGACGTTGAGCAAATAAAGCTTATATCTCATATTTGCAATATAATTCTTTAATGTACTCTTCTTTTGATATGAAGTAACAAGAAATAGACTGATATAATATGGTGATGGTTCTCTTGATGACGTTCTTGCAAATGAAAATAATGATGATGATTCTTCATTAGTAAGATGACGATAATCCATTGGTAGGATGATGCTGATCCATTGGTAGTATAATGCTGCTACATGATAGGATGATGATGGTGCTCCATCGATAGGATGATAATGTTGATGCTCCATTGATAGGATAATGATTCTTCATTGATAAGATGATGATGCTGTTCCATCGATAGGATGATGATGCTGCAAATTCTTCGGTAAGATAACGTTGATTCATTAGTAGGATAATGTTGATGATCCATTGGTAGGATAGTGATGATGATACATTGGTAGGATAATGCCGATCTATTGATAGGATAATGATACTGATCCATTGATAGGGTAATGTTGATCCATTGGTAGGATAATGATAAAGAAGATGATAAAGATCCATCGGTAGGATTGTGCTGATAAAGATCCGTCGGTAGGAGGATGGCGATCCATTGGTAGGATAGTGATTATGATCCATTGTGTAACATCTCACAATCTAAAATAGTTAGGAAGAATCTAATAATTGGAAATAGTCATTTTTGGAAAGAATGAAAATCTGAAAATTTGTTTAAGTTAGGAAAAGTTGAGTTTTGGTCAACTTCAAATGGCCATAACTCCCAACTCAAGATGAGTTAGGTGTAATTACAGATATGGTTGGAAAGCTCTTGGAACGATCTTTCCAACGCCGCCAAGTTTACACGATTCCGAGTTTGTATGAGTAAGTTATTCCCTTTGGAAGTTGGGTTGTTGGATTAAGGAAAGTCTAATCCGGATTTTGGAAGGGTAATTTAGTCTTTTCCTTACCTAATTATTCTAATTCGTTTTTAGGAGTTTAATTTGGGTAAATTCAGATTTTAGTTAGTTTTAGAAAAGTTAATTTTACTCTAGGGCTTGGAGAAGAGGAGAAAAGAGGATAAAAGAGGAGAAAAGAGAAGAACGTCCAAGATTCGTCGATTTCGTCAAGGGTAGCTTGTGGATTTCGTCGGGGGTGATCCCTAAAAGGTATGTGAGATCACATAGCGTTGGGTTAGTTCACCCACGTGCCAATCATGATTCAATTCAGTGAAATATGTGTGATTTGAAAGTAAATCCTTTGAGTTCTTGATGAAATTCGTTTGAATTCTTGTGGGTTGTTTTGTTGAAGTTTCTTGCGATTTGATTCATGTTTCCTGGTGTAATTTCAGTTTGAATCTATCATGTATTGAGGGTATAAATGATCCTAAGTGTTTGGGAGAAGAACCATTGAAGTTTAGAGGGTTTAGAGTTGAAAAACGGAGAAGAAATGTCGTTAAACACTTGGGGAAGGGAGTGGGGCGTCGCGCCAGTCAGCGCGCCCCAAAGCAGTCCTTGAATGTGGGGCTCTGGGGCGACGCGCCAGCCAGAGCGCCCCAACTTGTTCTCTGAATGTTGAGGTCTGGCTCCCCGCGCCTCTCAGAGCGCCAGGGACGCCAGTTCGTCCCATTCTTCCCCCATCTTTTCGTACTTGTTCCTTAGCAATGTACCTATATTTTCTAGTTGATTCCAACACTCCAAGGTACATCTAAACATCATGAAATCATCCATAAACATAAGATCATGAACCTTGAATCCATAATCCAATTCAGGGAAAGTTAGGATCTAAGTCAAGGAAAGTCAAGAGCCAAGTCAAGGAAGTTCTCAGAGTCTTTTTCAAGAAGTCTTTTGCAAATGTTGTTAACCTTGTTTTAAGACTTAAAATTCAAGTTGAGTAAAGAGTAAAGATGTAGCACCCCGTATTCGAAACAGACCAAAAATACAGATTTCGAGAAGTTGCAGGTGCAACTTACGGTCACCATCCACGGACCGTAGGTCAGACCACGGCCCGTGCTACCACTGCAACCCCTCCCAGACTCAGTCAGAAAATTTGGCTAAGTGTTGACCCACGGCCGGACTTACGGTCCGTAGGTCAGGTCATGGACCGTAGTTCGTGTCCGTGGATCGATGCCCCAAAAGCCCAGCTTCAGTCCCGATTGACGGTTGACCAGCATGAACCGTCAATCGATCCACGGTCCGTAGGTCTGACCGTAGATGAGGGTCAACAGTCAGTTAGATGAAGATTATTGATTGGTCAACTTCAGATGGTCATAACTTTTAGCACAAAAGGAATTGTGTGTCGCATGACCTATGGTATGATAGATAATTGAATTATCTTTCCAACGCCACCGAGTTTGCTAAATTCCGATCCCCGAGTAAAAAGTTATGCTCGTTTTAGTGAAGGCCTGTCGAGCAGGCTTGACTTACGGACACAATCTACGGACCGTAGATTGACCTACGACCCGTAGGTCCAATCCGTAGGTCATTTCGACAGCAGTTAATTCAGGGGTCTTTTGGTCTTTTCCTATTTCATTTAACCCCTAAGATACGTCGTTTAGACCCTAAATCATGAGGTTTTAATCAGTTTAAACCTAGAAACATAATTAGAACTTACCTTAGTCAAAATCATTAATCAAAACTTAGAAAATTAGAAGCAAGAGAGGAGAAAAAGGTCAAGAACCCTAGTTCAAGAATGCAACAAGGTTCCTTCAGTTCCAGCCCTGAAATCGAAAGATTTCTCCGTGAAATTCGTCACCAGGTATGTGGGATTTCACTAGTGGGTTCCTTTCGCCCATTAGGTCCCTAGAATTCAGTCAGATTCTTGATTCCATGATTATGAATAGACCTAGGGTTTCTAGAATTACAGCAGATCA
>JAJOOH010013497.1:0-18294 GCA_029582605.1 Solanum gracilifrons
GCGGGGGTCCTATTACCCCCCTCTTCTTATGTAGAATGAATTTATTGTCCCATTATGTGCCTATGTGGCATGTAGAGTGTAGTTCACTCTCTGATAGCAAGTGAGCTGAGTCAAAACGTAAATATATATTTATTTAAGTATTTATTTAATTAGAAATGTTTTTTTTTTCTTTTATTTATTTTATTGTACTTTCTCCATTTTTTGTTTTTTTGCTATCTTCTTCCCCAAAACTCAAAAGAATCAACTATCTCATCTCTATCTTCTTCAACTTAGAAAACCCATTTACTTCACTCGTTTTTTTTTCCTTGTCTTCTTGCTTCTCTTTGTTCCCTTTTCTTCTTTTGTCCCTTATTTTTTATGAAATAATAATAATTGTGAACCTCCTTTGATAATTTTATTTTATTTTTTAAAAATGTAATTCTTTAGCATCGATTCGAGAGTATTATAGTATTTCATTACCTCCATCATAATGGAGTTTCGCTGCATAATTGTTTTAATATTGGAAAGAAGATGATAGATTGAATGTGATTATTAATTTTCAATTTATAATTTATTATTAATTTTATTTTGATTTAATAATCATTTGATGAGATTTGAATAATGGCGTGATGAAGGGTACTCCATTGGCGGCGATGGTGGCCAAGTCGAGGACTTGCAATGATGGCGGCTGGCTAGATGGAAGGCTGCAACAACGAAAAATAGTGATAAAGAAAGAAGAAGAAAGAGAAAAAAAAATAAAAAAAATGAAGCTAATAAAATAAGAAAAACAAAAATGAAAATAAAGATTAAAAATTAAAACTTTACACGTGTCAGATAATAATTGGTGCGCGAGCGCACTTTCTTTTTTGCAATTGAGGGTGGTTGAAAAGTGGGATTTTTATAACACTTCAAAATTGTTTAAGGGGGTAATAGGACCACCGCAAAGTTCAAGTGTCTTTTTAAAAAATAGGTCTTAGTTTAATGGGGTAATTATGTAATTTCCCAATAATTTATAATAAATTAAAATTTTGTATATCATTAGTATATAAGAATATGCCACATGCTATAATAAGTAAATAACCCACTGGTTTGTAGTATAGTGGTAGAACTGTGAAGAAAATCATGATGGAAGCGATATTTCTGAATGGGCCATGCAGTACATGATCAAGATTAATTCCGGACTTGTTTGGTGGAATTTTTTTTAAAAAAAGGTAAATTAAAAATTATTTGAAGGATGTATATTACATTGTTACTACTTATACTCGTATGGAATATACGGTTCAGAAATTAAAGCAACTGTAAAGTATTTTTCATGAGAATATAGTACTGAAGTATTTCTAATTTTGTCAAAAATTACTATTCTTACAAAAAGGACATATCTTTAATGTTGAACGGTTCAATATAGTTAAAGAAGTAACATATACTATTTTGAACATAAAACAGATAATACTCGTATTAAACTTTGTTTTCTTGTTGATTGTAAATATTGTTTAATTGTCTATTGGCATAACACGATTGTATGGATCAAAATACGAGTTTGATATTTGGATGTATTTGAAGATGGGATATAGCAATTATAGTCTAATCGGATTTAGTTCACAACGCTATCATAAAAATAATATTAAATAGAGTATATTAGTAATACTTATATTAAAAATGTTTGCATTATTATTTATGTATTATTTGGTTTGTTGTATTAAAAATAGCACGGATTGTATAGTTTTAAAAAAAATATTTCCTATCAACTTAGATTACATTAAATATATATCCGCATGCATATCTTTGAACTTCAAATACAAAATTTGTATAATTGTTATTTTGAATCACTAATTTTAAAATAAATAATGATGTACATTTTCAATGCTCTCATCAATATAAACAAGTTTTAATTTATTTTTTGTCTTCTTCGGAAGATAATTAGAGTACATAACTAATCATAATTAAAGGTTTATTATTAACCATTGGAAAAGAAGCAATACAACTTGAAGTCTTGGACTTCTAAAAGACACAGATCTAGGAAATTAAATACTCAATCCATTTCATATTAATTGAATTTTTGAGGTGTTTCACACCCTTTAAGAAAAGTAGGTTAAAACATAAATTGAACTTAATATTCCATTTTTACCCTTATTAATTATTGTCAAATTTATTGAAGTCATCACATTGAAAATTCAAATAAAGGGTAAGATTGGACGAATATTTTAAAAATAATCTTGAAGATTGAACAATTAAGTTAATTTGAAAAATGGAAAATGCCTCAAAAATTCAATTATATAGAATGAAGGAAGTAGTACGGAGTAATATTAAGGATCTGTTGGATATAAAAAAAATTTAAACAAAAATAAAATAAAATCAAAATAGCGTTCGATTATACAATTGAACTGAATTTTTTGAAAATAAATTTAAAGATGAGCTTCAAGTTCTTTTATTCGTAAAATTTCTACTTTATTAAGCTAAACGCATATTTATTCACAATTTTAACTTTCAAATACTCGTCCTAAGCATTATGTTTTTTAATATCATATTTTTTTTTACTGTCCAACACTAACTAATATATTTTTCACCTACAATAAATAAATATAATTTCGTTAAACATTATGTGAATAAGCATCAACTTTATTTTTGAGATTACATATATAGCTTTTTGTTAAACTCCATGATCTTCATCATGCAAATCAGTGAGTTGAGAGAAAAGAAGAATCTAGATTTAGCAGAATTGAAGAACTGAATTGTATTGATATTCAACAAAACTAAGCTTCATCATGTACAGAGGTCCTATATATACAACACAATTCCTAACTGCCTCAGAATCTTCTAGAACTAACTGTGCAGTTAGTTAAATTAACTAACTGTGCAGTTAGTTAAATTAACTAACTGAGCTGTAATCAGCTGCTACTCAGCTTCACACTATCTTTCTTAGCTCAGCACCCTCCCTCAAGCTGATGGTTGAAATATATCTTTCAAACTCAGCTTGGACATCAAATGATCATGTTGTTGCCTTCCTAAGCTTTTGGTGAGTAAGTCTGTCTGTTGCTCTTTTGTAGAAACATGATGAGTCTGAATCATTCCTTGCACAATTTTTTCACGCACAAAGTGACAATCAATGTCAATGTGCTTTGTCCTCTCATGAAAAATGGGATTGGCTGCAATTTGAATTGCTGCTTTGCTGTCACAATAAAGATGTATGGGAACCTCAACTTCTATTCCAAGTTCTTTGTACAGTCCAACCAACCATGTCAATTCTGCTACTACAGATGCCATGCTTCTGAATTCTACTTCAGCTGAACTTTTTGCAACTGTCTCTTGCTTCTTGGATTTCCATGAAACAACAGCATTCCCAAACTTAACTAAGTAACCTATGACTAATCTCCTGGTTTGCAAGCATCCATCCCAGTTAGAGTCACAAAATGCCTCAAACTTGCATGAACTATCTGCTGGCATCAACAGACCAAGTCCAGGAGTTCCTTTTATATACTTAACCACCCTTAAAGTTGCATCCATGTAAGACTGTTTGGGCTTATGCATGAACTGACTTAGGACTTGTACCACATATGCTATATCAATCCTTGTCATAGTTAAGTAGAGTAATCTTCCTACTAACCTTTGATATTGACCAGGATCAGTGAGAAGTTTATCATCATTTTCAGTAGAAGTACTATTAATGACTGAATCATACTCAACATATGTGAGTTTCAGATTTGTTTCTAGTGGTGTAGTGAATGGTTTTGTGCCACTTAGGCCCATCTCTGCCACCAGCTCCAATGCATACTTTCTTTGACTCATAACAATACCTTTCTTTGATATGGCAAACTCAATACCTAGGAAGAATTTTAGTTCTCCTAGATCCTTCATCTTAAATTTCAGCTTAAGATCATTCCTTGTTTGTAGAATCAGTTGTGCACTACTGCCAGTTACTAGTAGATCATCCACATATACCAGAACAACCACTATATTTCCTGCAACAACTTTGGTGAATAAGGAGTAGTCAAAGTGACTTTGAGAGAACCCAAGTTGAACTAATGCATCTGTTAGTTTCTTGTTCCATTGTCTAGGAGCCTAACTGATTGAGGAACAGGTTGGTTAGCATTGAAGATGTATAGGCCATTCTTCTATCTACCAATCCCCTTCACATGTCCACTGAAGGGGTCCTGAAAAACACAAAAGTCAGGATAGAAAAGTACTGCCCACTGCAATTCCTTGGTTAGTTTTGAGACAGAAAGGAGATTGTATTGGAATTCTGGTATGTACAACACATTTGAGATATGCTGAGTGTGAGGTTGAATGACAGAAGAACATATATGATATACATTGGCTAGCCTTTCTGTGGGTAAGTGAACCTTAGTTTCACTACATTGTGATACATCTCTAAATGTTGTTAACATATCTAAGGACTTGACCATATGATTGGAGGCCCCGGAATCTACAATCCATAACCCTGCTCCCTCAGATTTAGTCATACCTGCTGCCATAGCTGAGTGTTTGCCCTCATGTTCAGAATCAAGCAGCTATAGGATCTTGTTGTATTGTTCCTTGGTGAATTGAGGTAGTCTGAGATCATCTCATTTGGATCCTGGCTGAACTCTCCACTTTGTTGCAACTTGGAGATCCCTGCAAAATTGACAGAGGTACTAGAAGAACCACCACTTACATTGCTAAGTTTATCACCACTGGAACCAGATGTGTCTCTAGCAGACTGACTTTCAGCACCAGATCTCTTCTTCTGCTTGTAGTCTGGAGGATATCCATGAAGTTTGTAGCAAGCATTCCTGGTATGGCCTCGAAGATGACAGAAGTCACACACGATATCTCCTATCCTAGGTTTGCTGTTATAGGATCCAGATGAAGGGCCTGAGCCACCTCTACCTCCTCCTGGATAATTGTTGCCATTTCTACCAGTGCTAATGCTGCTGAACAATGCCATTCCTTCTGAGTTCTCAATACTAGGAGACGATGTGAAAGATCTTCTACTCTCTTCAGATAGAATCATAGCATATGCCTTGTTAATGGAAGGCATGTGAGTCATCATCATAATCTGATTGCTGGACTGAGAATATGATTCATTTAGGCCCATCAAAAACTGGAGAAGCCTCTGATAATCAAAATGTTCCATGTACTTTTTCGATTCAGTGCAGCAACAACTTGGACAGGGCATTAATGCATCAAATTCAGCCCACAGTTCCCTCATTTTAGAAAAGTAGCTGGAAACTGAGGAAACTCCTTGAGATAAGGTAGCTAGCTGCTTATGAAGATAGAAAATACGAGATCCATTCACTTTATCAAATCTCTCTTGGAGATCAGTCCAGACCTTATAGCCACTGGATGCATACACAATTCCACTGACCAATTCAGTGCTAACTGAATTCATGATCCATGATAGTACTATAGCGTTACACTTTTCCCACAAATTATGTAAGGACACATCAAAACTCTCTATAGGATACTTACCAGTCACAAATCCTAATTTACTTTTGCCTAGCAAGCTAATACGCATTGAACTGCTCCACAGAGCATAGTTTTCTGGACCAGTCAACTTAATAAAGATTAAGGAGCTACCTGGTGTGTCACACGATTAAATAAACAATGGATGATGCTGATCAATTGTCATCAGAGTGTTAGTCGCGCCACTTCCAGTAGTGTTATCAACTTCATTGAGAGTAGGCATAGTTCCAATTTGTTGCGATTCAATTTTCTGCCGGAGTTTGTTGAACCAAAATTACTATCGGAGAAAAAGATGAATTGCAGAGTGAAGATGTAAGGACGGAGTTAAGCAGCGTGATGCTCTGATACCATGTTAAACTCCATGATCTTCATCATGCAAATCAGTGAGTTGAGAGAAAAGAAGAATCTAGATTTAGCAGAATTGAAGAACTGATTGTATTGATATTCAACAAAACTAAGCTTCATCATGTACAGAGGTCCTATATATACAACACAATTCCTAACTGCCTCAGAATCTTCTAGAACTAACTGTGCAGTTAGTTAAATTAACTAACTGAGCTGTAATCAGCTGCTACTCAGCTTCACACTATCTTTCTTAGCTCAACACTTTTAACGGAGAATCAGCCGTAGAGAACTCATATTATCACAAATTTAAGTAATATACACTATTAAATTAATTTGACTTATTATAGCAGATAATCCAATCCATTTTCAACACTTCAAAGATAATCTGATAACAATTTTTTTATATATACACAATTCTAGTAAATGAAACTGAAACTTAACTATCTTTTAAATGATCTATTAATATATAAGAAATTAGACTATTGACTTATATAACTTAAACTCTTCTCAAAATTTTATTGCGTAAAATTATCTTCATCTCAATTATCGATCATGAGTTGGAGCCATACACGTCGGAGTGTACGTATATCCATATCCTTAAATACATACAAGTATACTCGCCGGGCCTTGTGCTATTTTTTTTTTACCATTGGAATACCAAGAAAGTGGAGAAAAGTATAAAGAAAAAACTCAAAGCCACCAAACAAAAATTATCGAAATCTTGTCTTTACATAAATATTAGTCACTACTCATATTAAAAAAAGGACAAGCGTGACATCCACTCTGATAAAATCTCTTTCTTTTTCTTCCTACTCCTCTCCCTTTATCTTTCTGTTTTTGAGAACCGAGTCCCCTCTGTGTACTACTAGAGCTTTTTCCCTTCACACAATCAGACAAAAAAGAGAGAGATAAGAAGAAAATGAAAATGGTGAAAATGCTCTGTTTTCTTCTTCTATGTGTTGTATAATGAGTAAAAAACAGAGACATTAGAAGAAAAAAGATGTCAATAGAGAACAATGATCAATCTTTTCTTTTAGATGTTCTTTACTGTGAAGAAGAAGAAGAAAAATGGGGTGATTTGTTAGAGGATGAAGAAGGGGTTATTATTAACCCATTGTTGTTGTCTTCTGAAGGAACAACAAAAACTAATTCTTTATTATTATTGCCTCTGCTTCTGTTGGAACAAGATTTGTTTTGGGAAGATGAAGAGCTTCTTTCACTTTTCATTAAAGAAAAAGAAACCCATTGTTGTTTTGACAGTTTTGGGAGTGACCCTTTTCTCTGTTCAGCTCGTGTTGATGTTGTTGAATGGATTCTGAAAGTGAATGCTCATTATGATTTCTCTGCATTGACTGCCATTTTAGCCATTAATTACCTTGACAGGTTTCTTTCTAGCCTTCAGTTTCAGAAAGATAAGCCATGGATGACTCAACTTGCTGCTGTCACTTGTCTATCTTTAGCTGCTAAAGTTGAAGAAACTCAAGTTCCCCTTCTTCTTGACTTCCAAGTACCAATTTTTCTCTCTTGTTTCTTGATTTCCCAATTTCTTGAGAGTTTTATGATTGATTATTTGATTATTTTTTTTAAGGTGGAGGATGCAAAATATGTGTTTGAGGCAAAGACTATACAAAGAATGGAGCTTCTGGTGCTGTCATCACTGAAATGGAGGATGAATCCAGTGACCCCACTTTCATTTCTTGATCATATTATAAGGAGGCTTGGGCTAAAGAACAATGCTCACTGGGAATTTCTCAGAAGATGTGAAAGTCTTCTTCTATTTGTCATGACTGGTAATTGTTGAGCTTTCATCAGTTTCTTTTTGTTATGGAATCTTGTTTTTTTGACTAAAGATTAGATTTTTCGATGATAACAAGAAAAAAACAAAGAAACCCCTTTTGATTTTATTTTATTTTTGTCCTAATAATACAGATTGTAGATTCGTACGTTATATGCCTTCTGTATTGGCTACTGCAATTATGCTTCATGTTATTCATCAAGTTGAACCTTGTAATGCTATTGACTACCAAAATCAACTTCTTGGAGTTGTCAAAATTAGCAAGGTTAGTTCAAATCAATTTTGTCTCTTCATAAAAACAGTAGTATATTGTATTTACTGCTGCTGCTGCTGTTTTTGTGTAAACAGGAGAATGTGAATAATTGCTATGAACTCATATCTGAAGTGTCATCTAAGCCTATTATTTCACACAAACGCAAATATGATGAAAACCCGAGTAGTCCAAGTGGTGTAATTGATCCAATTTACACTTCAGAAAGTTCATGTGAATCGAATTTGCCTTTGTTCAAGAAAAGCAAAGTTCAAGAACAGCAAATGAAAATGGCAAAGCAGAGTTTTTGTGGAAGCTGTTGGTAGTCCTCATTAAAAATCTCTCTCTTCTATGGTGGGTAGTACTAAATATTTTATTCATATCCAACAAGTATTTTCCTTTTATGTCATTTTTTTTTCTTCAAAATTTTACATGAAAAAAAAGAAGAGAAGAAATGTGTTAGCTAGCTGGTTGTTGGCAGAGAAGAGGACTGGCTGGCTTTCTTTTTTGCAGCTACTGGAAAGCCAGAGAGAGAAAAGACAGAATATGTGCACTCTTTGTTTTTCTCTCTATTTATTTCAATTTCTCTCTCAAGTCACTTTCATGCATGCATACTTTTGATGAACTACTCTATTTATATTTTGCCTTTACTACTTACTATATAAAATCATAAATTCATCAACATTTTCTTTATTTCCTCTTATCTACACCTTTCATGCCCACTTTTATATGATTTAGTTTGACCTACTTAAATAAATTATAATATATATTTGTGTGACTATAAATTATTAAACGTAAATAAGTGTTAATTTGTTGTGATTGATTAAAAAAGGAAGTGTCGTAGACTTAAAAAGAGGGAGTAATATAAATTACTCCCTCCGTCCCTATTTAGTTGTTCACTTTAGAAATGACACACAGATTAAGACAACAATGATTAGCATAGTGAAGTTACAATTTTACTTTTATAGTACAATTTACAATTTCAAAATAAATTCACTCAAGATAATTAATCAATGCTGGGAAGTTCATTAGTTTATTTACTTTATTTATGACAACTTTATTTAAATAAAGATATAATAGGAAAAAATTTATTGTCCTTTTTTGATTTGTTAAAATGGACAACTAAAAGAGGAAATATGGACAACTAAATAGGGACGGAGGGAGTATAAAATTTAAAACCTCATATTTTTAGAATGCCAGAATATGGAACTAAAACTTATAATTATTGAATTTGTCCATGTCTCTTGGAATATGTAAACTAGTCGATGCATAATCGTTAAACTCATACGAAACAAATTTGGTTATAGTATATGCGGATGGCAACGACCTTTAAACTATATTGACAATTCAAATAGTTACTTTCTCAGTCAACGGTAATTGTCACTTTATGAAATTAATAGATAATTTTACATTTAATTTCTAATTTGTTTTTATCATTAATTATAATCATTTTTCTATCATATTTTTTATAGTCAAAGGGTGATATAGTAAATTATCCTTTTTTTTATTGATTCTTAAAAAGTGTACAAAAGTTAATAATGAACAAGTATTTGTTCGAGAAGAGAGTTTAATAGATTAACACTTTTTTTCCCCACGTAATAGTAACTAGAGAAATGAGAATATTCAGTGACGAAAATGATTTGTGCAAAACTCAAACTCATTGATTAAAATTAATAGTAATATTCAGTAACAAAGCATAGTAATGATATTCCACAGAATTAAACTCTTAATATGTCTTATATCTTTGGCCTATTATTTTTTATTTTTTATTTAGAAGAAGTGTAAAGTTGTGCTTCACTAAAGACGATTGTAAGGTAAATAAACTTCTATTGCTTAGATGATCTTCAAATAAAATACTCTACGTGTTATAGGTAATTAATTTGAGACAAAAGAAAAGAAAAAATATGTCAAATGTGAGATAATAATTTCAATTGATTACTTAGTACGTTAAACCCAAGATTTTAAATGGCAAAAAGGCCAAGGAAGAAATCATTTTAAAGATGAAGTGCTCATTTTCAAAGGAGTAAATCCAAGGAGACCACATATTTAAGCCCAAAGTAAGAGTATAATAGGGTGAATTCCTTTTGTTTTGTTTTCACATTTGGTATCCATTTTAGATTCTGATTTTAATATGATTTAGATTTGTTTTAAGTCTCAAATAACACAAATTTTATGTTTAAAAATTTCGTCTCAAAAATAATGCATTTGGTTTTAAATATGACTTTGAAATTCAAAATTCTTGATTAAGAATGAAGAAATAATAATCACGACATCATAATCGATGTATATTATAGAGTTTGTTTGGATGTTAATGGGAGACAAAGTGGTTTTTGTCGGACATTGGGGTTTTTACTTTTCTTATTTTTGTAGAAGAAGAATAATAATGTGTGTACGTCTTATTCAAACGGAGACCTTTTGGGGATTTTATTTGTAGTTGTTGTTTTGACTTTGACCTTATTTTACATTATTTGCATCTTGACCCCACAATCTCTCTTTCTTTGCTTTTTTGGGTCTCCAAACTTTCTTCTCTCTCTAGTTTTGAGTATTTCTTTATCTCAAAACAATACCTCTCTTCACATTAGTTTATTTGTCATATTTTCACTTAACATAAAATTTTAAAAGATTTTTAAATTTTGGATTGTTATTTTCAAGTATATCAAAATGTTCTTTAATCATTTGATTCTAAATATGCAAGATAAAAAAATTATAATTAAAAAATTATCAAAAAAGGAAAGATGTGTCAACGGACTAAAAATAAATCAAAAACAGGGAATACAACATTTTAAAAAAGAATATAACACAAATTAATTTGCTGGTTTTGGTTGTAGTTTAACACAGAGTTTAAAAATGATAAATAAGTCTTCTAAATTTTTGTGGTCATAAAATAAAAATATGTAGAATATATTAAAATATTTTTTAAATTTTGTGTCTTGAATATTACTCTTAAATATCACTTGAAAAAAAAATCATAGCCAGTGATATTTTCCATTATTCATATCAATTGTAAATAGAGTATAATTTTGTTCTTTCTAAAAAAGGGAGATTCCACTCATTAACTTTTTGTTTATTTCAAGGAAAAAGAGAAAGTAGAGCAAACAAGAGGTTACTGACTTGGAAAAAAAATAAAGAAAGAAAATTAGTGAAAACAAAGGTCACCCTTTTTTCTGTCTGCTCCTAATAATCTTATACTACAATTTTTAACGTATTAAGAAAATAAATCTCAAAATTATTTTTTAATATTTGAGATTATCCATCAATTAATATGTATGTTATGGTAAACTATTCAAATTAATCAATATTTTCTTAATAGAAATACAAAGTCCAAAGCAAAAAACTAAAAAAGTAAAAGTGAAATAATCAGGAGTAGAAATTTCTTTAATATAAGAGTGTAACTAAAAATAATTTTTAAAGTGACACTTGTTTTAAGATAATTTTTTATTTATTTTTGCTAAAGTAACACTTATTTTTTTAAAAAAAGTACTACTAACTAATTTTTAACATAAGGTATCTTTCTAATTAATTTCACCTCTGATCAAATTTTTACTAACTTGTAGAAATAAATTTTGCGTATAAGAGAAATGAAAATATTGTTCTTAGCAGTAAAAGTGAAAAAGGTAAATCAAGAAAAATTTATCCAATTTAGTGAAATATTATAAATTGCAATAAATTTCTCATTGTTCCAAAAAGATTATGTCATTGTCATCTCACACTTGCGTGCTGGACAAAATCATCACTTGCCATCAAGTAATTCCCCCCCTTCAGTTTCATTTTGGTAAAAGAAAATTTATCGTTTGACAATTTTTTTTCGAAATTTATCAAATTTTGCAAGTCATAACATAGGTACATGCACAAAAAAAATATATTAGTATAAAATACGTGTTGCCTCAGATATTTTTTCATTATTAAAGTTTGAATTATGAATTTTTTTTTGTTAAAAGTGGATAATTTTTATTTATCTAATTTAAATCTAACTTTGATCTAGAATACCCCAATGACAAATCTCAAAATGTTTTTAACTAAAACTACATCAATCATCTTTTTATTAAGTTGGCTTATTAAAAACCATCAACTGTTTGTTTTTTCTTTTACTCCCTTCGTTCTAGATTAGTTGTCACATTACACTTTTTTTCAGAAATTATAAATAAAACGTTTTTTATATATACAAATGAATTTATCCTTAACTATTTTCAATGTAATCAATATTGTTCTTTCAAACGATTAATTGTAAGGACAAAATAGAAAAAGTCAACTAATTCTATTTTGATTTTGTTAATCAATAAGTAAGTTGATAGTATAAACATTTTAAATAATGTTCACAACTAATACAGAACAGAACGAGGAAGTACTTGTTAAATATTATGCACATTAATTAACAACAATAGTAACTTTAGCAATTGCATAAGTGCTAAGTGGCTTGAATAATCATCATCAATTATTAAATAGATCACGTTCAACAACTTTGCTTTTTTATTAGTATATACTTTTTTGTATCTTATTGAATTATCCCGATGGCTATCAACGCTCAAACTAATTAGTTCAATTGTCCATGTGCAATATTGTAGAAAATTTGTCTCCTTATTCAAATTAAAATTTAAAAATAGGCATTTTGTTACAATATTTCAAGCAAGTGAAGGACATAAAAAGTTAAGTGACTCACATTTATTTGATAGATTAAATTACGTGTCAATCTCATTTAGATGAGTATCCTACCTATTCTTTTTGGTTCGATCTCAAAAGTCAAAAACATTCTAGTTTTTGCAATTTATATAGTGAAGTAAGTAAATAATGATTGAAGAAGAGTGAGGTAATTATTGTGACCTAACTGTGAAAGTTTAAACATATTATATTTAGTAAGCGTTTGGATATATTAATATTATCAAAAATTGTGGCAGAGTGATATCAAAAGTTTCGAGTTCAAACTCTTGATGTATATATATATATATAGAGTTGCCTTTGATAGAAACCCTATATTATATTATCAAAAGTGAGACTTCTGACATAAAAAATTATAAATTTGAATAATGAAATATACAGTTCAATATATCTATAAACTCTTTTGAATAATCTTATACTATATTTCATCTGAGTAAAACATTATATAATTCACATAGACATAGATGTAACTTGTTAATTAACCTTGAAATCTGTCTTTCGCCCCTTGGGTCTACATTGTTTCTTGCTTAACATGAAGGTTGGTGACCCATATGTCTCATTTATGGAGATGTCATAATGCCATATGCATTAGTGTTACGAACTTTTTCTTTATATGCTTCAATTAATAATCACATATATATAGTGTATTAAACCTACTATTGCAGGTATATGTAACCTGTTTACGGTTCATCTATTATTTTTTCTTAATATCAACCCCATTTATTAAAATTTTTTGTGTATTTGTTGTAAATACTTACGTTAAGATCAGGTAATATAAACAGTTCAAGTTGAATCACTAGATCATTTTCATTGAGGAAAAGGGTTTGAAAAATACTTTAATGTTGGCCGAAATTGCTATTTAAAATGATGCAATATTTATGATTTCCACGTAGGCACATATATACCTTTAAAAAACACTATTAAATCGTACAAGGGGGTAAAAGGTCCTTTCCAAAGTTTGGTATCGTAACAACAATTTCGGCCAAAGTTGAAGTATTTTCCAGACCCTTTTCCCTTTTAATTGTCATAGATAATGTTGATAATAATGTTACAATAAAAAGAGACGATGACCACAGTAATATACTCACTGTAATTTCACGTATGAAATACAAATCAAAAGGTTCTTACGTGAAACTTAGGGCCCGTTTGGCCATGCGATATGGTATCATGATATGGAATCATGATATGATATCATAATATGGAATTATGAGATGAAATTGAAGTTTTGTTTGGACATGCGATATGAAATTTTGATGTTGTATATTTTCTCATAAACAAAAGAATCTCATAAGTTGTAAAACTATTAAAATTGCCCCAATTGTTTATCCAATCTTACCAAATAAACAAAAATTTATAAAATCGCATAATATATTATTACATTGTTATTTGTTCTCCACTTAAGTAACTGTTTCATCTAATTTAATTCTTCAAACTTTAATTCAATAAAAAATTGAACATAAATTTTAGTGTACTAGTCTTTAATATTACTCAACAATCAATTGATGTGAGTTAAAGTGACTATATGTTGGTGATAATATAATAATAAATTTTATGTCGGTGAGAATAATTAATTTTTAAAAAGTAATGATGTCATTATAAATTTTATTTACATATGAAATAAATGGTTAGTAAATATAAATGTGGAATTGTTTTAACAAAATATAAACTTGTGGATCAATTTTTGTATTAAAAATATCTCAAATCATGATATGACATTTTCATATCATGGTTTTTGAAGAATATGAAATCACATCTCATGATATGGAATCATGAGATGGAATCAACGTAAAATCGTATGTCTAAACGTTGATTACATATCACGATACCATCATGGCCAAACACCTACTTAATATGGACCAAACATATATATATTCCCAATTTACCATAGCTGTTTTTGCTATTTAAATTTTCTTATTTCAAATAAAGGGAAAAAGCTCTAACTAGTCCTTCATAAATCATACTCCCTAAACTTTTCAAATATCAATGAGATCAATGTTGAGTCCCCCCCACCAATAATTGTTGAATAATATGATTTGTGGTAGTACTACTTTTTTCTACCCCCACAACAAACAAAACACACAGAGGTCTAGTGGGAAAATAAAGGGGAAAATACAAGAAAACTTTTTGACTTGGTCTGTTTTTTTGTTATATGTTGTAGTAGGAGTACTTGTTATTGTTTCATAAATAAAGTAAGGCAAAAATCTCTCCAAACTAAAAGTAAAAGTAAAAACAAAGCCTTCTTCTCTTTGCCTTATAGTTTTCCTATTCCACTTTTTTTTTTCTCATATATATATATATATTTTTTTTTTTTATTTTTTTATTTTTTGCTTACAGCTGTAAAGATGAAAAATACAGCATAACAAAGGGACCCATTAATTCTATGATCATCTTTTTTTACCAAGAAAGAAAGAAAAAAAGAATGCCCAATTTTGACCTTTAGTTGAATTCATGTCATTTATACTGTTGATGTAGAAAAGGTGATATTCTAATTTGACCTTTGCAGTGAATTTGTATTTACTAACAACTCTTTTGTCTATGTCCATGTAATAATGTTGAATTAATAACTACTACTACTTATATCACACTTTATTACATGATTTTTTCTTATTCTATCCTAAAAATATATACTATGTATTTTAAATAATTTCATTTAAACTTTATATTTTACTCTTCATTAACAATAGATCACAAATAAAAAACTTTTATATTTTAAATATAATTTTGATTACTATAGAAATATATCATATAAATTGGTACAGAGGAAATATTGCTTTTGTTTATTTGTTTTCTTGGCACATCACCGATACTACTATTACTATATAGGAGAAAATCTTGGCTCAAATTCTAGATTCATAATTATATAATAATTGTTATTCATAAATTATATCTTTTCCCTTGACGTAGTTTAATTTTTATATTGCTAATATTCTTATCTTTATTCCATATATAACCTTCGTCAGCCAAACAAATGAACAATGAAGTGATTATTTTCTCGTGCAACCTAATCGAATATTAAGTACATATGCCCGGATCAACATGAATTGTGGTGTAGTGATGGAATCTCTTCCTCCTTAATTATAGGTCTTAAGTTTGAGCTCTGTGTATAGGGAAATTTCTATTGAAAACACAATCCAGATATAATCAGACTCCAATGCGTGCTCCGAACACCGGATTGAAAAAAAGGGACTTATGCCAGAGTTTATTTAATATGAATTATTCAAAACCAGTGAACTACCACATTGTATGCCTTAACATTTTCTTTTTCCAACCAAATTAAAAGGGCAAAAAAATTGTTTTAAACCTTGGCTACCAAAAAATATAGTAAAATCCATGAATAAAAAAGGAAAGAGGAGAAAAGGCAACATTTATTAGGCATAGTTTTTGTATTTGTTTCATCTTGTGAATGAATTGAAGACGAAGAAACGTAACAGAGCAAGCCTGTCAAGAAGTTGATGTAAGCAAATGATTTTTCAAATTTTGCCTTCTTTCTAGAGACACTATTAATACCTGCTGACATTAACAAGGACCTACAAACATTCGTACGTATGATTTTTCGCAAACGGTGTTACCTTCATTTATTGTGACAAATTAAATTTGATTGATTTTTATGTGGCCGAATTATGGTAAGCGCGCTGGATATAAAGCTGTTAAATTAGGTCTTAGGCCTAACTCACACCCAAAAGCTAGCTCAAAGGAAAGAGGATTGCCCAAACCTTATAAGGAATTCTCCCATCTTATTAACCACTAATGTGAGACTTTTTGTTTTAACAATAATAATACAACATTTTGTGTGATGAGCTATATATGTTCGACATTGAGAAGAACCAAGTGAAATCAAATTAAATGTCACATGTATATGTATGTTTTGATTTGTACTCTACAGCATTCACATGCTATTCATTGGTAAGTAGGTTTTGACTTTATCATCAAACTTGATTAGCTAGTTAGCATGTTTTCCAGTGTACACATTTACGTACCGTTACATTTTATAATTACTCGACTCATTAAACATTTACTATATAGTCATATGCTTTGGATTTCATTATAAAAACGTAGATATTGCTTTGGATTCTTTTTGGGACAAATTATGATGAATAGAAGGTGCTAAGCAATAAGTGAGAGTGGCAGAAGAAAGAGATTGAAAATTACGTACTGCAGTTGGAAGGACAAAAAATATTTGAACATCATATATATTAATATATGGTGACAAATAATAATTTAACTCACGCGATGTGTATGTATAATGTAAGCAAGTTGGACTCTTTCAGCTATCTCAATAAATAGCATGCATGGGGTCCTTTTTTGCTTTTTAAAAAATTTCATATATATTTTGGTTTAATTGTTCTACAATAGGTCCACTGACACAGATAATGTTCCATACATATTAACCAAGCTTCTTCACATCTTCCATGGTGACGAGTGGTGATGATGATACTGACACACCTCATAAATAACTACGACCCTTGACCTTAGTTGGATGGATAATATGAATTCTCATGTTTGTTCAATATTTAAATTATTTATCAAGTGGAATCAGTTAATGATACTTACGTTAGAACTAACATCCTACATGACACGTACACCATTGGGTGCATGCTAAGCCTTCGTAGGTCTGCGTGAAATGTAGAATGCTTCGTGTATCATGCACTCTATATTGTGATAATTTATCATAAATTCACTCGTTGTACGCTGGCTATTCCTTCATATCTTTTAAGATTTTGATACTCATACTCGTTAAGAAAATCATTTAATAGCATTAATAATTTTAAAAGGTACGCATACTTAGCTATAAATTGAATTCTTTTCTAAGACTTCCCCTCAATTGAGTGAATATCAAGAACCACTTGATCAAAAATTTAGGTAGCCATATATATATTTTTTTTTTACAAACTGGTCGACACTTAAATACATACTTTCAAACAACAGAACCTCCAATAGTAATTATTTGAATGATAAGCAGACATAAATGGGTGCCCACAAATTCCTGTATTGAGGTAGTACATTTTAGATTTAAGAACAAGTAGACGAGGTAGCATTATTAATACCATAAATAATAATGGCAATTTCTACTGTCTTGGATAACGTGGTCCTATGATTTTTCTAACTAAAGGCCATTGGTCTGTAAATTTTTCTCTTTGGAATTTTTGCAATATAAAATATAGAGAATTGAAAAATAAAATAAAATTATGGGGTGTGGGGTGGTCAATTCATTGGACCCAACATCTGAGAAAACTTTTGCTGCCACATTGGAAGCATGTCTTGTTTTTCAGACAGAGATCTGAGTATCTCAATGACAGTGTCAATATGATGAGTATATGCCCTTATCTATATATATATATATATATATGGTCACCACTTCTAAATATCAAATATCGACTAGTGGTGCAAATTTAATAATTTCACATTGTCTATTTCACGGCCCGTTAATTATGTACAACCCTTATATGTTCCGCCTACATATATAGAATATTTTAAAAAGTGAACATCTTCTTATTAATAGCAAAATTTTGATACGATGCACTAATTTCTTTTTATTAGAGATGGGGTTGTAATCAACTTTCAACTAATACTTCTTAAACTATTCTTACTTTCAAGAACACTACTTTGGTGATTCAAATTATCGTGTATGCTCATTAGGGGAAAGATTTAAGTTTGATTATTTTGCTATTGATAACTTTTAGTCATAGTTTATATTCGATTTCACAAAAAAAAATTAACTTGAATAAAAAAAAATTAGTAGTTTTGAACTCACAAGAGTCCATATATATAGTTTTCCACTGTTACAATTGTGATCACCACTATCATTATTAGCCACTAGCAATAACCATCACCA
>JAJOOH010013498.1:0-21521 GCA_029582605.1 Solanum gracilifrons
AATTTTTTGGAGTATTTGGAGGGAAAGGAACAGAAGATGTTTTGAAGGTCTATCAACTCCTTTACATTCTCTCAAAGCGGAATGCCTTATGTGTCTGTACAGTTGGGTTAATTTGTCCTATGTAGATTTCCTGGATAGTTTTTCAAATTTTGTTGGCTCCTTAGTTTTAGCATAATTGTACTTGAGCCAGCAGACCAACTGTTTTTGCTTCTACTTTTGTAACTAATTTGCATCTTCTTGATGCCTTCAATGAAACATTTACTTCATCAAAAAAAAAAAAGAAGTAAATGAGATTTGACAAAATGCATAAAGTTGAAAACTGATTGGTTAACCTAATAGCCTTAAATATCTTAATGGCATGTGTGAAGAAATATAAGAGAAAAATATTATGGAATTGTGTATCTACATTATAATACTAAAAGCCTATTTATAGACAATATATTACAATCCTTTTCCAAGTAGGATTCTATGTACTCTTTTTGTTTCTATTCATATTCTAACTGTATGGATATATGAGAGCCAAATAGGCAAATACATGGCTTTTTGCTGTTGCTTCATTCGTGCGTGTCTGAAAGCTACAAGAAAGGAAAGTTTGTTTTCCATTTGTTTCGGTTCTGTCATATTTCTAGTAATTAGGTTTAAGAGGCTATTAAGGGGTTTATAATTTTAAACAAAACGGTGTTTTGGTCAAAGTTATGCACTATTATAATCCAGAGATTTCTTTTTTTTATTTTGATGACCATGATGTCCGGGCCAGCTTTCGCACACCAGAACTAATATCACCTACTGTGTTTTTTTTTGTCTCCATTGAATTTTGAACCTGAGACCCAGGGTTCTCAACCACTTCATTGACCACTAGGCCACACCCTTGGGTGCTTATAATCCAGATTATTATTTTTTTGATAAGATAATAGATTCCACAGAAGGTATCAAGAAGATGCATCATTTACAAAGCATAGAAAAGAACAAGACATTGTTAGCTCTATTGCAAAAGGCTAATCTTAAGTTAAGGAGCTAACAATGTCCAAGAAACTTTCCGGGGGTTTGACAGGGGAAAAGTTGTCTAGCTACAGAGGGTTGTTTAAACTTAAAACTATAGACTTAAGAATGTAGCTCGGGGAAGAGGTGCCTGCATCTATTGTTTCTCTCTGTCCATACACACCTAAAAATGCAAGCTGGGATCATCTTCCATACTTTCCTGATGGGTTTTCCGACCTTCCATGCACTCCAGCTAACCAGTGCATCTTTAATACTACTTGGCATAACCCATTTTAGACTAAAAACTGGGATGAACATGTTCCGTATGCCTGTGGCTGCTGTACAATGAAGAAAAAGATGTCTGTTGGTTTGTAGGGCCCAGTGACACATGAAGCGTCTGTTGACAATATGGATTTTTCTCCTGATGAGGTTGTCTTGGGTGAGGGAGGCTTCATGGAGGGCTAGTCAGCTAAAACAAATCACCTTGGGGGTTAATTTGGTTTTCCAGATTAACTTCCATGGCCAATTAACTAGCATTTCACTTTGAGCACATAGTGAATAGTATGCTGCTTTCACAGAATATTTACCAGCTGCTTTATCCCCCCAAATGAGTCTGTCGGGTGATTGATCAATTGATCTGGACAACTCCTAGTCTCTCATTAAGCTGAGAAGGTCTAGTAGTTCCCGTTCTTGGAAGTTCCTTCTGAATTGAGGGATTCAGGTATTGTCAGCTCTATTTTGAGAGATGGTTGAAGATTTGCTTGTGGCTATGCATAGAGACTAGGAAGATCAGTTTGTAATGTTGAGTCCCCTAGCCATATATCTTCCAAGAACCTAACCTTTGATCGATCCATTGCCCATCTTCAACTACAATTGAGATAGAATTCCTCCCCTTACTTGCTGATATACTTCCAAGGACCTACACCATAAGGAGAACTAACAACATTGGTGCTCCAGTGATTCTTAGTACCATGTTTTGCTTTCACAACCTTTTTCCACAAGGCTTGATCCACTTGTGTATATCTCCACAGCCATTTCATCAACATGCTTTTGTTATGCATTGACAAGTCTCTAATTCCCGGGCCACCTTAGGATTTTGGTACAGAGATTCTGGTACATGGATTTATAATCACTGGATTATGTAGTGGATATGCGTCTTTCGGCAGATGTTTTGTTCATTGCATTAAAAGTTGGATATATGGTGTACAATATAATTATCTTACAATTTTACTCTTATTTTAAAGTAAATAAAAACTAGAAGATGAAATCAAGATTATTTTGCTTGTAGATGTTTTATCCTCATAAAGTTAATACCGGTATAAGTTATCCCATGTTGGATCTGATATAGAATACCAATTTTGCCAGTATTAAATATATTGGTATTGCTTATATCAAAAACAACGTACCAACAAAATGTGGTGTAAAATAATTGTAGAATTTGAGAAAGAAGAAAAGGCTTCTTGGTAAATCATTATGTCTTTACTTCCCATGGGAATGAGACTTTATACAAGTGAATCCTAACTGATTACGGGAAGGCACTCAATTACAATAAAAAGGAAATATTCTATTCCTATATCCTGAATTTTCAGTATTATTTTCCTAATCCTGGTGACCAGACGAGCCTTAGATTTTCCTTTTACACATCTAAATCGATCAATAAGACGATAATTCATTGTTTGCCTGCCTTTCGTATGTTCTATTCTTTCTTCTGTTAAGGGCTCTGTTAACTACACATCATTCAAGCACATAGATTAAGAAACACTGAGCATATTTCTTGTTCGTTCTTTTAACAAAATGTTGCCTAACATTCCCAGTGTGGTGATAATCGTGTTCGGTGCTTTTGTTGCTGGAGCTCGGGACTTGTCATTTGACTTTTATGGCTATGCCATCGTCTTTCTATCCAACATCACAACGGCAATATACCTTGCCACCATAGCGCGTATTGGTAGTGTTTTTTCCTTGTCATGTAATCTTTTCACATTGATATCTTTTCTGGACCTTTCTAATACTTCCATCAATCCAGGAAAATCAAGTGGCCTTAATAGCTTTGGCCTAATGTGGTGCAATGGTATTGCTCTTGTTCTCTTCTACTCATCCTTGTCATAAGCTATAGTTCTTGTTATCTGATTATTATTATTTTTGGTTTTTCTTACCTTCAATAGGAATCGTCTGTGGACCTTTCTTACTTGTTTGGACACTTATTCGTGGTGACCTGGCACTGACAATGGATTTCCCTTACTTATTTTCACCAGGGTTCCTGGTAAGTTTCATAATTAACGTAGTGTATGGTACCTTACTATCTCGTTATCTCTTCCTGCACCCCATAATGTGAGAGTCAAATTTGTTTTGTCACATTTTTCCAGAGGAGCTCAAACTCATAATGTGTTCTTTCCCATTCCCCACTTCCTGAGACCTATGTTGCTCGGACTCTTCAAAATTATCAACGGTGTGTCGGATACCCCAAAAATAGTACATTTTTGGAGAATCTGACACGGGTGCGACAACATTTTTGGAGAGTCCGAGCAACATAGCATGAGACAGTATTTTTACTGTCCCTGGGGTAAAAAGGAAAAGTGGAGAGTGAATCCTGCTCCAAAGTCCAAACAGTTATTTTGGTTCAATTTAAATATGCCCTACTCTGTTCATACTAGCACACTGTGATATGGTTGACAAGAGGAGGTTGCTCGGAGAGTAAGCACCCTCCATCTCCAACCCTAAGGTTGTGGGCTTGAGTCACCAAGGGAGCACAAAGAATGGGAGTTCTTAGGGCAGGATTAAAAAGAAATACTGTCACATTGTTCCTTTCAACTGCTACTGGACAAGTAACTCTTTTTTTTTTCAGTACTGGACATTTAACTGCCATTTAGAATTTTCTGAACGGGATGTTATATTGCTGTGTTTTGACTCTTGGTACTTTGTAAATGAGCAGGTTGTAATGCTTATGTCTTGCATATTGGCATTTTTCTTGAACTACTCTATATTTCTCAACACAACCCTGAATTCAGCTGTCACACAGACAATATGCGGTAACTTGAAGGTTTGTTCTCTGATGAATCTGATTATCCTATTAAACTTTCTGATTCGCCTCACTAGGTCAAAACTCCAATTGGAGAAAGTACAAAGTTTGTTAAATGGCAAATAATGTTTGTGGAGGAACACAAGTCCATAATTGAGGTTGTCAAATGCATTGCTTTGTTGCAATTGGAGTTGAATAGAGTGCAAGATTGCAAGTGATCGTGTATTTCAGTTCCTGGAGAACAGTCATTTCTAAATTACCTGGGGGTCTTCATAAGGCTCACAGCAGAGGGAGCATATATGCCTTCCTTTTGATAAGTAAGCAAAAAGGACAAGTATGCCTAACCTCCTTAAGCAAAGCTAAGAGTGGACATTATAACTTGATCCTAGAATATATATTTTGCAATACTAAATTCTTTCCAATAGTGTATATGGAGGACTCCTATTTACAAAATGACAATTGAGACAAGTTAATGGTTAGAATACTTTGGCATTACCTACTATAAAATGGAAAAGTTCACATCTCTATCTTGTCACTTGAAGTCCTTATCAAATACTCCACTAGTCACCCAAAGTGATCTAGATAGAATTGTGTGGACTTCTTATGTTATCTAGTCAGAGAAGGACTTCTTATGTTATCTAGTTAGAAGATTCTAATTCCCCTCTTCCCTAATTATGAGGCACCTCTTGGGGATAAATGACCTTTTATGGTCAAATCCTGCATATATTCCAACACATAGTACAACTCATGTTCCTATTGTAACCTAACCTCAATGGTTTATTCTTAAATGTTGAGATAACGTCTTGTGTCACTTTGTCTTTTGAGTCTTCAGTCCCACTCCGCTTTTGCCATTTCTGTTGATGTTGATGGATCTGTATATGAATATAGTTGATAGCCTTTAGATTTGTTATAGAGCTTTCTGGGGGCTTGTCTTGTTGCTCACAATGTTTGGCAGTATCCCCAATGATTATTACTTCATTCTATGTTCCCTGCTGTTGATTCTCAGTCTCCTTTCTCCTGATCTGTATCTGGCTCCTCGTGTCTTTGTTGTTGATCATCATGCTTCTTTCTTAGTGTGGAGGCTTGTTTAGTTTCTCTAGTAGCTTTTGCTGTTGTTTTCTTGTGGGCATCTTTTTGAACATTCAAAGTCCCAGCATGCTCTTCTCCTATGTCATTTTCTCGAACATCTGATGTGCCAATATGTTCTCTGTAGTTTTTCCTTTTGCGTGTTTCTCCTTGGCATTTTCTCGAGCATCTGGTTTGCCCCCTTCATATTTTGGTTTGTCCTTTTGATTTTTCTGAGAAATTGCTTCCTTATCTCTGCTTCATTCTGCATTTTGTCCATCATACCTTCATCTTGAGATATAGTACCAGCAATCCAGTGCTAGTTTCATCTCAGACGTGCTGTTGCATATAAATCTACTCATTCTCACGTTAATCGTTGATTTCTTGTTTAAGAATCAAAGAGTACTGTGGGTTTACAACTCTCATTTGAATTGAATCCTTGGAATTTTAATGGTAGACTTACACATCATATGCTGACCAAATACCTAGCAGAAAAGATGTAAGCTTCTAATGTATGGGTTTAGTGTTGTGCTGTTGAAACTGTTTGGGAGGGCCATAATCTCAACCTGTTGTAAGTTCAAGTGATTTTGTTATGGAAAAAAAAAATCACTTAACTTATCACCTTGTTCCTCAGGAGCCTACTTATAGAATAGCCTCATATCACTAGGCTACAGTTACTGATTGCTTGCAGATATAGTTCTTACAGCATACTGAAAGAAAAAGCCATATCCTTTGTTAAAAGTTCTCATTTCTATTTGGATAGAGTTGAGCACTAAGCAACATGCAACTTTACTAGGAGCTGATGGAAATTTGATAGGATGTCCTTGAGGTTTGTGATGCTGAAATATCTGAGGCAAACACAACCTTTACTCGAAAATGGCAGATTGCACTTTCAGTCAAAGTTACGTAGCAAACTAAAGAGGAGGTCTACCAACCTCTGTCCTCCTCTAAAGAAGAGAAAGAAAAGTGATCCAAACTCTGTGGGGCCAATAAACATGATTCAGAGTCTTTTATTCTTCCACTTCCCACAACCTGTTTTCCCAGTGTCGATTTTCATCTACTCCCTGTGTTTATTGTGAGACAGCCGGTGGCACTGTTAATAGGAAATATGCATAATTTCTCATATGAAATTGAAAAGCAAGGGAGGGTTATTCACTCTACTAGTCCGGCTGTCAATCTTTATCTCCTTTATACTTAGCTAGTTAACTGTGTTAGCTGCAGCCAGCTTGTCAATCCGCTCACTGCATTTGAAAATATAGGATTCTCTTTAAGATGAACACCTTTCTGGTTTTTCACTGAAGAGGTAAGTTAGACTTTGCTAAGTGGCTGTAGAGTCCACTTTCTAACCAGGTCCTATGCTTGCGAGATTTCCATTTAACTTGTTATGTATTCTTGAGTGTAAGAAACAAGTTAAATATCAGTATTTGATGAGTCTCTGTCAGTACTATAGTTTTTTCTTCCTTTATGCAGGATCTTTTCACAATCTCACTAGGATGGTTCATATTTGGCGGGCTTCCATTTGATTTGGTGAGTTTATTATTTCTGTTCCTGTGATTGGCTGTTCTTTATTGTCTACTAATCGTTGTGGATGGATATCTTCTTTCCAGTTGAATGTCCTTGGACAGCTTCTGGGATTTGTTGGCTCTGGTCTCTATGCCTACTACAAACTCATGGGAAAGTGATTATTGAGAATGAATATCCGTGTGATCTTTCCAGAAGAGTTATAATTTGCAGCATTTTTGTACTGGCAATTATGTGATACTCGAAGAGACAAACATCGGGGTTGTAAAAGTGCCAGTTGACTTAATGTTCTGGAGAATGAATTGAGAGAGCTGTAGCTTGGTGGATGACCGAGTCCCAGCAGTGCAGGGCCTTAGAAAAGAAGAATTACCCCACAAGAACGAGGAAAACTTAATTAGTTAAGATGTACAAGCAATAACGACATTCTTTATCATGAACAAATCTGTAATTTATATAAAGTGTTTCATGGGCAATGTTGTGACCCGAGGGATGGAACTGTATATACAATTTTATGCAGATTTTGCTATTAATGCATGTATTGTTGTGGTATTTATCATACGTCTCTGCTCGTCCATCTTATGAGTCTCTCTTGTACTACATTTATCATTTCTCGATGTGTTTTCACTGGAGAAAACAACCATGTCTCTAGGGAAAAAATAGGTGAAACCAAATTGGTTACCTTGCTGTCAAATGAACAATGGGGAAAAGAAGGTAAAAAATGAATTTGTGTAAACAAACTATCCTTAAAAGCATATTACTTAAGTGTGTTTGAGATGAAGGAAATTTTCTCATGTTTGGTTGGGTTGAATGTTTTGAAAATTGTTTTTTCAAATTAACTTATTTTTCTTAAATTTAAGTCCAAAAAGTAACGAAAACATTTTCGGAATTCTTTCTCAACCTCACACCTCACGTTATGGGTACCAATTCCCGATACTGATTCGACTCCTAATTCTCGATTTAGGACCTGACTCCCGACCTCAATTCGAGACACAACTTACGGGTCGGGTTGGGGCAGGGTCTGATCCTGATTTGGATGTCGGGTCCCGATTCAGGTGTGGGGGAGTTCCGAGTCGAGTTTGGGTCCCGAATTGGTCATCAAGTGCCAAGGTCGAATTTCGGTTCGAAAGTTGAGTCCTCGATCGGGTGTTGGGGGTCAGGTCGTAGTTCGTCCCGAGTTAAGTATCATACCAAACACACTATAGCTTCATCCGTCACTTCAAATAATGTCGGTTCCAAAAGGATTATAGCCACATTATGTAATACTTGAGCAAAATGGAGTGACTTTGATGTTATAGAAAATAGGTTATTCACTTGGTGTGGTAAAACAAACACTAGTCGAACATATATGAAATCAACACAAAGTATTATTACGTGCATAAGAATTCTAAATGATTGAGGAGAAAATTTTATTATATGGAAAGTAAAATTTATACATTTTCTCCCCCACACCCTCTCTCTGGTCCTTTTTCTTCCAACTTTCCAATGACTAAAATTTCTATGTATTGCCTTGTTAGTGATGTTATCATCTACTATCCAAGATGACGAGCACAAAAATTTACAGGTCAAATCAGATTTATTTGTATGATTGAGCTGTGTTTAATTTTCTGAAGTAGCAAGAACTAGATGATCTCCATCTCTTATCACCTCAATGTCCTCAATTAGTGCTCCATCTTCCGTAAGTACTTTCGCGAGAGAGACGCCAAATTTCTCAGCACCGATATCAAGCAGCTCATTAATGGAATCTGGCAAAAGTACAGCCCTTCTACCTATATGAGCTTTCTCTAGACAACGGATGGTTATTCTGCTTGGAATTCTTGAATTGGCAATTTTAGTTGAAGAATAGTCCGGGCCACCTCCTCCTGCCAAGGCACAGTTAGTTCCTGGCAAAATATTATAAGATTCACAATAACTTTTAACTAAAAATCATCCAAAACTTTATCAAGCTAAGACCTACTAGGAGGTAAAAGTGCATTTTTATAACTAAAAGACTATTTTGTAACACAGATGTATATTGTAGTGTTGACCATCTTTATGACTTTGGAGGTCTACTTAAGAACTAGAGAGGCTTCAAAGTTTAAATCTGTACTGACCTTCATGGTGTCTCTGGCGTGCAGCCACAAATCCTATCAGTGAATTCTGAAAGAAACTAGCCCTTCTCCTCAATCTGCCGTTGGAGGAGCCAGTTTCTCTAGCTGTTTCTTCATGAATGAAGAGAGGAATCGCGGGATCGCTTTGATACTTCATAAGGTAGGGAGCAAAAGGCGCTTCAGGAGGACAGACATTGGTTTCTTTACTAGTTGGTTGCATCAACTTGAAAAGCTCCTTTATCTCTCCGTGGCCCTGATATTCAGCCAATGCTCTTGGTGTCCAACCGTGAACGTCTGCTTTATCAATGTCAGTTCCTATTTCCAACAGGAATTTAACTATTTCCACATTCTCCTCAGAAATAGCAGTGTGTATTGCTGTCGTGCCTAGGCTGTTAAGAAGGGTGACATCACCTCCATACTTGATGATCTCCTTAAGCAAGTCTAAGCTGCCTTGCTCCACTGCAAAGCAAGCAAACTGACCAACGTCTCCTGAAGATATTTTTGCACCATTGTCCACAAGCAATTTTACCACAGCTTCATGCTTCCCCACAATTGCATCCCACAATGGAACATTTCCTTCAGAATCTGCAATAACAAAAGTAGTTGTTTATCAGAGAGAGAGAAGTACAGAATCTTGAATTTAGGATACACTTGCAAATTTGGGAGTGATTGATGCTCTAATCACAACTAGTGCTCTAGTACTTAATATTTACTATCAAGGGGGCAGATACAACTAAGTTATTCTTGTTAAAAAGTTCAAAAAGAAATTGAAGACGCTAAGGATAAAACTGCCTCTTAGATAGATACTTAGTCGAGGTCATTGGAATAATTAAAAGCACACGCAAATTAATGGTATTTAACTTTGTAAACTAATGTACATCCATAATTTTCCAGACATAAAGTATGATTTCCCAAAAGAAACAGTGTGTGATTTTCTATGGTATGGAAATGAAGAGTACCTTTTCTATTTGGATTTGCTCCAAAGTCGAGAAGTAGAAGAATACATTCAACACTTCCTTTTGAAGCTGCAATATGCTGCATCATAATATGCATATGATTTTCAACTTTCAAACATAAATGTTATTTAGGTCAAGTGTTTAATGCAAAATAGGGAGGAGTCTTACCAACACTGTACGTCCATTGCTATCAGATTCATTAGGATCCATGCCCTTTTTTAGCAATTGGCGCAACAAAAGATCATCTCCTCTGTTTGCTGCAAAACATAAGCTAAGAGGCATGTCCATTCTTCCCTGAGTCAGCATATGTTCTATATCTGCTAATATTGCTGTCATCATCGGGTCCCTTCGCTCTTTCAAATGCTGCATCCAAGAAGATCATTGTTTAAAGCTAGAATAGCATCCACACATCAAAATATTACAAAGGGTCATTTATTCTAGTTAAGAATAAAGCTCATCATATAGGTGAAAAATCTTCGCCAAACCACTTCCAGAAAGAAAATTTTGCACTTGGGATTCCAAAAAAAAATAAAAAAATTGAACACAGAGTGAAGAATGATGTTTTATCCATAGCTTAGTATTATGATAGAATTCGGCATCATAACAGCATAACTGTATCAAAGGACTGTACAATGGAAGGTTCAGAAAAAATGGATGTCAAATGTTTTCTATAGCCGTAGGAAATTACTACCGACCTGATATCTACATTAATAAATATGGAATTATTTAGATAGTGCCTAAATAACATCAAAGGAGTCTATTCACCTGAAGGAGATTGTTCATGATTATTGTCCCATCTCCTATATTTGTTTTAACGATGTTGAAGAATGAACTGCGATCCAAGCGTAGCAGTTGGGATACTTTTTTGGTTCGAACATTAAAAAGTTGAGGCCTACAGCAAAGGACACCAACTTCTCCACAAACATCCCCCATCTTCAACTCGCCAACTACCTACACAAAATGATCCACTAAATAAGCATTTAAGCTCAGGATAACAGAATGTTTAAGTCCTACACTAGAGTAACTCACCTGATCCATTCCATTCTTGTGTGATATAAGATCCTACATGAACGAAAGATGTGATTATTAAGAGATTCAATTGCAGCAATTAAAGCAGCGAAGAAAAAAATAGATGATAATGTGTATTTAACAGCAAGAAGCTTGAAGATTTTGTGAGTAGTGTTAAAAAAATCATTTTTTCATAGAAAATGAACGTTATTATGAATGCATAAGATATCACGGTTCCTTGACTTGAGAGTTTGGCTGTTGTGATAAATCAACAGCGGTACGAAAAAAATGAGAGAATCATTAGTTCTTTTCCAAATCATTCTTTTCCTTTGTTTTCTGCTCCTTTCCCAGCAAAAAAAGAGTGGGAGAGCGAGAAAGAGCTCCTTACCACTGCTCCAGTTACCAGAATGTACAAATCTGTAGGTGCTTCATTTTGCAAAATAACATCCTCTTTTGGAGGGAAATATTCGGCCTTCATCTCAGAAACCTGCACAGTTTAAAAAGACCGAGAAGAAATCAAATCAGCTATTTGTGTTATTACGGAAATTAGTGAAACAACATTTTGTTACAGACAAAAGACTATTCACCAATAGTATGAAATTTTATGAAACCTTAGGATCAATCAACAAAATTAAGCACAGCTGGGAATTACCAGTTGAAAAAGTAAGTCATTTGATACCCCATGGAATAAGTACACCTTATCCACCAGTGGATAGAATAGATAATGTGAAATGCCAGATCGAATAGCTTTGGGTAGTGTTTCAAGAGTTTCTTGCTGCTGAAGACCTTCTGAATCTGTTCTGTGCCTCAAACGCAAGTGAGCTATCATCTGTTCTTCAAGGCGAACCGGCAGCTTATTCCTTTGTGCAAAGCTTGAGGCAGCTTGAATAGTATCCCTCTGTGCAGCGAAACAATCATCAGAGATAAATCCTTTAGAAGAAAAATCAGAATTTGTCAGCAAGACAAGACAGTATCACTGATATTCTAAAAATGGTTTTCCAATTTATTTGTGGTACTTTTTTTTTAATGACTGTGGTGTTCGGGTAAGCTTTCACACACCTCGACTAATTCCATGGGATACCTGCCACCTCCCACCAGCAACAAGTACAAGGTAATTCTATCCACCAAGGCTAGGACAAAAGGGAAGAATTAACTAGCGTTTTTTGTCTCCGCTGGTAATTGAACTCGAGACCTCATGGTTCTCAACCATTTCATTGACCACTAGGCCACACCCTTGGGTTCCCAATTCATTTGTGATACTTGTTCAGGGATTTAGAATACTAGGCCACAAACTAAATACGTTGTAGAAAGAGAACTGATAACAATTTCATCATCTAATCCTATGCTAGATGCAACATCTGTGATGATGTTTGAAGACTTAAAATTAGTAAATGACGAAATGAGATATGGGCACAGTGGTGACATGATAGCACCGTAAATATAGGTTAAATATAAATGATAAAATATTGTGCAAATCGCATCTAAATGTCCTGAAAGGAAAAATACATAGTGATTTCAATTAAATCAATCAAGAAGTTAGAAGAGAGAATCTACTCACGAATTTCCTAGTCTTACTGGTTCCATGGACAACCAAGTTGGTCATGTTTCCAATAAGATATGCAGTCAACCCGAGGTCGAATAACATGTAAAACATGGTGAATATCATTTCCTCTGTGGCCACAGCGTGCAAATCCCCATAGCCAGTTGTTGTAAGCGTTGTAATGGACCAATACATACACATTACATAGAGATCCCAGATGCTCCTGTCATGATGATTTCCAATAGCAAGTGAAAGCCATGTTTTACTTGTGTCTTGTTTCCGAGCAGCAAGAAAGTAGTAGAAGCAGCCAGCACAATGAACAGCAAAAAGAGTCACCTGAAAAAAATACCCCAAAGTGTGTTATGTTAAATCACCATTGAGGTAATTTACAAGCAAATACCATTTATTGCTTGAAAGACTTACACATATAAGCTTCAGTACGCGAACCCCAAAGTAACTGATCTTCCTGTTTTTCTCCAATCTATAGCAAAAGAACAGCACATTTGACAGCTATTTATTTCAAAACATAGTCTCCGTATTTATCACTAAAGTAAGAGATCTTGTCAAAGCATTGTAATCATGATAGTTGCACTTCTCTTCTTCACCCAAACTATTATAACAATGCATAATTCCAGTAGACTTGAAACAGAACAATTCACTATTCTTACTTTTGATACTAATTCAAATTGAATTTCTGTGTCAGAAAAAAGGATAGCTATACTGATTCAATATACTCTAAAGACGCCCTCGGTACAATATTGGCGATCTCACAAAGATAAAATTTCAGTTAAGATCTCATCTCAAGAAATCCTAGTATTTAAAACATATATGCAATTTATTCCTTCTTTTTCATTTAGATTCAGAGTTAGATGAATACACTAAAACGTGGAAAATCATTAATAACAAATCAAACATGGAAACTAATTAAGTAGTTCTGCTAATAAAGCATCTTACCTTGCAAACATGGCACTGACTCTTCTGAGACGCCAGAGACGAAGGATACTGAAGTATTCATATGATTGAAGAAAATAGGGGGTTGATTTACGAATAAGTTCAGAAGGGATGGTGGATATAACATCAAACAAAAACCCGGATTTTGTGTACCTCAAAGCTATCCGCTTTGGGTCATCAATCATACTGCAAGCTGATTTATCAAGATAGGCAACAAAGAATGTGAGGACAATGTCAATGGCAAAAAATGAATTAGCTATGTTGTCTAAGATGGGAATAACTCCTCGAGGTCTGTCTAGAAATCCAAATTGAAAAGGTGACGCCCATGCTGTGTAGAATACAAGTAGCACCAAATAAGCATTCCAAGCCCTGCATGATAACCAAATCTGTTAAAAAGATAAAAGTCTAAAACCCCTCTCCCGTTCCTCTCCTATGCAATAGCTTTCAAACCATACAAAGAAAAGTAAACGGCATTAGTCTGAAGAATGTCATGTCGGATTCTGCAAAAAGTATTGTATTTTTAGAGAATCTGAAAGCTACTTTGCGCGGACTCTTCAAGAAATGTTACTGCAGCATGCATGAAAGTGAAAAGTGAAGAGTCCACACAACTTAAACCCCATTACAGAAGGTTTCGAACTTAAGACCTCAAAACCCAACGCCAAACCACCTGACCCACCCAACCCCAAAGGGTCAAATTTCGTGCTGCATGAAAGTAAATCATAAAAACCCATCTACAATTTCGCCATAAAACAACAGTCAAATCAATTGAACGAATGTATAATATTTGGATACCTGTAACGGGGATTAGAAGGGGAGATGATGTAGCGACGGAGTTTGGTTTTGCAATTAGTATGGGCACCAAGAGAAGGAAGAATGGCACTAGTAATACTATAATGAGAGCTTTTATCATCCATGGAATACGCTCTATCCATCTCCATCTCCATCTCCTTCTCCATTAATTCTCATACAACATTACTAGTATTAATTTTGCCCGACCACCAATGGCCGCCGGACTCTGCCACCTTCTTCTTCTTCTCTTTCTTATACATTAATATTCCCCTCATTCTTTTTTATTTATTCAATTCCTACTTTATATAAATATGTCCTTGTATATATTAAGAAAAAAAAAAAAAGAGTTGACTAATTTTTTGTTTTTGTCTACAAAATGTGAATTGAAATATTAGTAATTTATTTGCCTCAGAGATTGTGTTACTATATAACTCTAAACCTATTGGTTTGTCATGGGAAAAGTTCAAAAAGTCCTTTTAACCTAGTAGAAACAGTTGTATAATGGATCTAATACATAAACATGACCCTGACTTCAATAGATAACTATGCCCTCTAACTTTGAGTGTATACAAATAGACACTTTAACTTATATAAAATTAAACTAATAGACACATATGCCCTACATGGCATAATACATGTAGGACACCACATAGGACACACAATTGTCATGTAGGGTGTTATATAGGACGAATGTGTCTATTTGTTCAATTTTATATAAGTTTAAGTGTCTACTTATGCACACTCAAAGTTAAATATCATAGTTGACCGTTAAAATCAAGTTAAGAGTCATGTTTATATATTATGCCTTTAAAATATATATTTTTTTAGGCTCAAAAATACATTTTTGTTAACAGAAATCTGAGATGGAATTTAACTAAACAAGTGGTCAATTTTCATTGATCCAATTCATTTTTTATCAAATAAAAAGACCCAACACCCAAATTTAATACTCATATTTGGAACATGATTTTTAAGATTATGGGAATCCTGTTCTCTTGGCATATGCAATTGTTTAATTATTGGAGTCCTATTCTCTTGGCTTTGGCTTTGGCTTCTGCAATTGCAAAGGATATTTTTGAGCTTAAAAGAAATATTGAGGACATTTTTAAATCAATAAATGGAAGGAAAATATTTTAAAACTATTTCTAATATCTTAAAAGACATTTTTGAGCCTTTTCCGACTTGCTGCTGATTATTTAAAAATTATGCTTATAAGTAATGCGAATACATATAATCAATTTTTTGTCCTTATATTATTTTAGATAGATATAATGCTTTTACCAATAGTATTGATGGTCTTGTTTTGAGAGTTGATTTTGCATTTATGTCATTAATATCTGTTGTTTTCCTTGGAGAATTGATTAGCCAAACTTTTTCTATATGACTCTATATATCTTGCAAGTCAAGACTTTAAACTTGTTTTTTTCTTGTCATATTTTGATAAATTCAGCTATTTGATATTTTTTCCAATAATATTATGATGAAGTTAGTTTTATATATTTTTTACTATTTTTAATTTATTTATCATTATTATTATTATATTTATTACTTCATTATTATTATTATATTTATTACTTCATTATTATTATTATTAGTTTCAGTCTTTTGATGAAATACTATTTATCTATGTAGGATAATATAATATATCTAAAATTTAAAATAAATTTGTGCGGGTGCAATAATAAATGAGCATATATTGAGCGTTTTTTTTTAGGAAACAGTATATTTTAAACAAGTTTTAGATGTGAATCAGAATTTGTTGAACTCTAAAATAAATATTGATATAGTGTTAAAAAAAATTAAAAGAATGATATATGTAAATCAAAAGATGACTTGGAAACCTGAAAAGCCTATAATTTATTTGAGGAAGAGGGTTGATTGAGTGGTTAGGCAGCAAGGAGGCGATAAAGGTCATGCTCAAGAGTCCCACGCAGTAGTACTTTCTTCGTTGCCCTATTCTTCACAAGTCAAAAATAAGGGTGAAATCCAAATATATATAACATTATATGAGAAATAAAAGTTGTCACGCTAAGCAATTTTTTGATAATTTCAAGCACTAATAATACATTAGATAGATGTAAAGGTTGACTAACTGTAAGTAAGGTAGAATGACCAAAATGAGAAATTGTCAAACTTGTCCCATTATCAATACATAAATTTTGGTAAGGGGTTTGCGAGGTGATATTGCTAATTGAGGGAAGTGTCATTGCAAAACATGTGGAGGAGTTATTCCTCAATATGTAGAGATCATGTTACACAAATCTATACTTAAATACACACTCTCTAAGAGATATACTATCAACATGAATTTTAATAGAGTAAAACTACTTCAACGATGTACTATTAGCTAATAAGTAAAACTACTACAACTCCGTACTATTATATTATCCTAACAATGTGATTTATGTGCATGTCTATAAAAGACATATTTTAATTAAAGTCGTGATTATACATTGCACACATCCTTATTTGTGCAATCAAATTATCTGCCCACGTTGGGGTCCGACTAAATCTGGATTCGCGTTCGAATTCTAGATCTCTTGGTTAAAAATGAAGGAGTACTTATCACTCCATCACAACTCTTGTTGGTCAATTAAATTATTATTATTAACAAAGAAATGGAACTATCTTTTAATGTTATGATAATATCCAATTATGTTAGATGTAAACTTAAATGATCGACACATGGGGTATAATTCATTGTTTTTTAACATATATATTTCACTTCAATAGCATAACTACAAGCCAAAAAGAAGATATTGGTGAAAGAATATAATGCCCTTATCCTTTTTTTAATTCATTCTTATTGTATTGAAAAGTATTGAAAAATATTGATGAATCTTCGTGTGTTTTAGAATTTGCATTTTCCTATTTCGACTATTATTTTTTTTTTCTATCCCTGGTAGGGATTACAAATGGTGCAATGCGATAGGAGATAATTATATCACATGCATTACGGGGTAAATTTGAACTTCGCATAACGTTAGGATTTTTTACAATTCGATTTGGATCAATTTATAATTTTAAATCAAAATCAATCAATTAGTAGATTTTAAAATTATTAAAATCAAACTAAATATAATAATATATTTAACTGCTTTTGCTTTTGCTTTTGATTTAGTTGTTTGTTTTTTACCAAACATAAATACATATTCTTTCTTTCCTTTTCTACTACTATTTCTTGACACTAAACGAACTAATAAAGTGATAAGAAAATATTTGGTAAATGTAATATCATTTTATTAAAATATATTCATAATAAGCCAAATATATTTAATTATACAGTATCTCCTAATTAGAACCGAAGGCTTTTCATCTTTCTCAACGAGTTTGATTTTTTTTAATTTTCGAGCAACTAAAATATTAGCTAAACAATCCTAAATTATATGTCTTCCTTCCAATGTTTCAAGTCTTTTGATATAATATTTACTGATTCACATTTAAGATAAGTCGAATTTTAAAATTGAAGCTTATAAACTCTTCCATAGCACATTGTTCCATTTTTCTTTCTCATTCTCTTTCTTCTTCTTTCATGGCAACGGATTCTTTTTAATTCATAAGATAACAATGTAACAGTCAAATGAACATGATCATATTAATCATGTTTTTTGGTTGAATGTTGCAGCCTATGTCAATTGCTCATTATTATATTTATATTTTTTTTAAATACAATCCACATTTCAAAATCAACAATTAGATCATTGTTCATCAAATCCTTCATCCTAATTTAGGTAGTAAAGTCATTAAACTTTGTTTTATATCAATAAAATCACTCAATTTAGGTATTTGTATCAATAAAATACTCAACTCAGTTTATCATTAAAAAATAAACATAAATAAATTATTTTTTGTGTCATGCAAATATGAACTCCATAAATAAATAAAAAATTTAAAAAAAAGCATCAAGATCTTTTTATGAATAAACTTAACTAGTGAAAATTATATTATGATATTATTATATAATTAAACTGTATTATGATGAGCGTTTTCCCAAGAAAAAAAAAAAAAGAAAGAGACAGAAAAGACCCGTAAAAAATTGCCTGACAAATAATTGTGGAATACATCATTTTTATCATATAAAAAAAATGATATAGACTTTTGCTTAATAACTGCAAGTATTAAATTGTTGTAGTCATTGAATTATAAAAAAAAAAAAGACTTCTTATAAAAAAAATTGTTGCAGTCATTAAGCCTATGATGATATCAATAATATTTATTGGTAGAATAACGTCCCTCATGATACATCTTTTGATGATTTTTTTTAGTTTTATTTATTTGTGGAGTTAATATTTACATATTTATTTTGCTATGTCAATTTTTTTAATAATAAAATTAGTTGAGTGATTTTATTTGTACGATATCGGTCATTGGAATAAAAAAAAAAGAACTTCAGGGTGGTCACTTTTATTGATACAAAAATCTAAGTTGAATGATTTTATTAATATAAAACAAAGTCTAATGACTTTACTAGATAAATTCTTAAAGTTGAATAATTTTATTGATACAAAGGCCTAGATAATTAAAACAAAGCTCAGTGACTTTACTAGATAAATTCTCAAGGCTGAGTGATCTTTTGAGATATTAACTCCTCATTTTTTAGACCAAAAAAGTTTTAAAACAACTCAAAAGCAAAAAGTTATATCGTTACTTATGACTTTTAACTTTTTACTTATAAACAACTTTTTATAAGCACATCCAAAGAGACCCTAAGAAAAAAAATAGGTAAGATCAGAAGTGCACTTCTTCTTTCTTTTTTTAGATTCTCCTCCAATGTTTTGTCTTCACATTAAAGCCCCGACAAAATTCAAATATTGTATTATAGAGCCTATTAAAAGATGACGCTCTTAACAAAATTTTCTTTGTACTCGAGGCCATTAGGTAAACATGATTGAATGACTATTTCAAGTAATAATTGAAATTTAAATTATTTTGGATAAGAATTTTTTTTTTACTCAAGGAACATTTTGTTTAATTTTTTCATATTTATATCTATGCATATGGATAACACTCTATTAAATTTATATTACAGAAAAAATAGAAAATGGAATGAATAAAGGTGTGTAAAGCAAAATTACTGATGGGACGTATACATGTTGCTTGTCTCACCCAAAGTAAAAAAAAAAGTGAACTCCATTCCATAAGTAAGAAGAAAACTTAAGCCATGCTTCTTCCACTACCCTTTAAAACACAACACACGCCTTGTAGAATGTAATTCCTTTCATCATTTCTGTTATTCTAAAAAAATAAAAATTCTTAGATCTCTCATACAGAAGAAGAAGAAGAAGAAAGAAGGCGAGATAATGCTAAAGAGACAAGATTCATTAGTGGGATCAGCTCGCCGGCAAAGGACACCGCCGGGTGGAGAAAATCAGCATGTTGTGAAGTCTACTGGTTGCATGTCAGGCATTATTCAACTAATTTCCAAATACCAAAAAAAGACGAAACGCATTACCTCTGGAATCAGAAAGCAAGGTAAAGTAGCAATTGGGGAAAATGAAAAGAATGACGAGGCAAAGGTACCAAAAATCGAAGCAGATAAAAAGGAGCGGTCAATAGCGTTAGTGGCACGGCTGATGGGGCTGGAGGAGATAAAGTGCCTTCCGAGCCCTAATAGGAAGTCGAGTACAGAAGAGGTAAAGAGAAGGAAGCTTCTAGAAGACTTGGGCAAGTGCAATGACGATTTAGAGTCTATTCGCCAGATTCTAAACTCACTAAAAAGGGATAAGCAAATTGGCGATGCAGTGAAGCCAACGACTCCATTAACATTGTGCAACAAAATCGCCAAACCTAAACATAATCATAATGGTCAGTTTTCTTCTTCCATTTTTTACTTCTTTTTTTTTTGCAATAACTTTGCCTCTGTTTTATTTTTTGGCATATTTCCTCGAATTGACAAAAATCTCATATTAGTGGTTAATGATATAAATGTTCAGATTTAGGCAATTTTCTTCCTTTCAACTAGTTTTGGGACCCCCTCGAATAGATTGGTTTTTTTTCCCAAAAGGAATGTTGTTACGTTGTTTTGACAGGTGCGCGTTCATTTCAATATCTAGTGACAATTGCTCAGTCTATTTGATCAAATTGATAGATACGGCGTTGGTTAGGTGCATATCATAGTAGCACCTATCTCACCCAATATTGAGTCAAAAATGAGATAAGTGATTTCTTTATAAGCTTAAGACAATACTCGTTAGTTTTTTAGCCTAATTTTACATTTCCATTTTCTCAATTTCTAATGCATGAAGTTATCTTCATCTTATAAATATGTTAAAATATGCATTGGTATCTAAAGTGAAAATTTTCATGCACCCCTAAAAGAAAATGAGTATTCCTTTTTCTTTTCTTTTTTTAGGGAAAAACGATTTTTCACACTTTAGACATTTTTAAAAAACTATAAATTAAATATATATAAATTATTTTACGTAAAAGAAAATAACCTCCTAAGCAATTGATAGGGATGGTAAGTATTTTCTATTATTATCAATTCTTAAATGCTTCAAATTTAAGAACTTGATGATAAAATTACGTACCTTTAATAAGAAACTCATTAAATTACTTTTAAAGTAGAGACAATTATTTGCTATCATGTTTAACGTTGGCGTAGATCTTAAAGTGCTAAAGTAACGGAATGAATAATGATATGAGGACGAATATGGACCATTTTCATCATTACTAGTATTACTTTTGGCATTCAAAGGAAACTTTCACTAGAAAAAAGAAAAGAAAAGTTAAATCTAACGATTGTTTTATTATTATATATTATTGAAAACTTTGCTCAATTATTTAAGACATGATACATAAATGTGTCGTTTAACTTGATCTCAGTTCACATTTATACTTTTCAACTTTGGGTATAAATAAATAGACACTTAAATATGTGTGTTTATTTGTTCAACTTTATATAAATTTAGATATTTACTTGTATACACATAAAATTAAAGGGCATAAATATAAATTAAGGTTAAATTAAATAACATATTTACGTGTTATATTATTATTTAATTGTATCTTACTTACCAAAAAATTAACCAAGAAAACAATAAACAAAAAAAAATGTAACGGTCTCTAGATCTATCCATGGAATCTTTTGCTAAAAGCTTCTTTTGTATGCCTCCACATAATAATATTAATAATAATTAGTCATGATTTGGTCAGAAAATAATGAAAAAGTGAAAATATGAAAAAGACATTCTACCCAAAACTATGAAAGTAAAAGCAAAAGTCTTATAGGTCCACTCTGCACTGTCTACACACACTTTTTTTCTTCTTCATGTTTTTATCAATATAATAACATGCTTTATGATAAGATGAGATTAGGGGTATAATGACTACTCTTTGAGACATGGATCGTTGTATTCCGCTACTAGACTACGGAGAAATGTTATTTGATAAATTTTACTATATCGTATTATTAGATGGATTAAGGCAAGGGTGAAGTTAGATGGATTAAGGGTGGTTAAGAATAGTATAATCTTTGGAGAAATACATGTGCAAGTAAGTTCTTTTGAAATAGGAGTAGTTGATTATACTATGATAGGGAGAATATCTTAATGAAAATACTGAATGGAGATGTATATGACGGACTTGATTGGGGTGGGGGGGGGGGGGGG